>PVIR01006852.1:0-65814 GCA_004026965.1 Petromus typicus
AGGTCAACACTACTATTTCAGTGATTTAGAAACAGGACCACAGGGATTAAAAATCCCCACCTGTGGAGAGCAGACCTAATATTTCATTACATGGACAGAAAGTAATATTCCCCATACACACACATTTCAAGGAAACATGGGTTTTTCTTATACATAGAAAAGGAAAGAAAGTGAGTTCTGGGGGACTGTGTAGATTCCATCCTAACCACGGAGCATTATAGTGGTGCCATGAGGGAGGAGAGATAATTGTACCATTTCCTCACCACCTGAATAGAAGAGTTATGAAATGAGGAGAAAGGGAGCTGTCCAAAAAGGAAGGCCAGAAGAGACTGGAACACAGCCAGCCAGCCCTGACCACGTGCCAGAGAAGTGAAGAAATGGATGCCACAAGGTATAATCCAAAATTTGGTAGATGTTTCCATTTAAAAGATTTATTACAGTAAAAGACACATTGCCACTCACTCCTCTCAAAATGCTCATCCCCCTCATCCGAGCAGTCATCCCATCATTCTTGCCACTTTGTAAAGTGGTTCTGGAAGTCTTCTTTCATGAGTGTCTTCAGTTGGGCTGTCATGGCTGCTGGACAATCAGAGTCAATTTAGAAATTTATCTTTCAGGATCATTTTGACTCTGATTGATGGAGAAATCACATGGTGCCAGATCTGGTGAATAAGGTGTATGAAGACACACTAGACTGTTCTTAGGAGCCTGTCTTTCTGTTGAATGGCACTCAGCAGTGGCATTCACTGCACTTTCTGTCATGTCTTGTAAAGACACCACAGAGGACTCCAGAACTTGTGCAGAGAGTGGCAAGAATAACGGGATAGGTGTGTTTGAAGGAGAGACTACTTCAAGCGTGATTATTGGCAATGTGTCTTTACTGTAAATTTTAAAATTTAAACATTCTTCATGTACTTTGATCACCCTTATACTTGTTGAGAGTTCCTGTAGTTTTGCAGAAACTAACCCAGTACTTTTTAAAACTCCTTTAAAAAGAAAAGCTTTTGTGTTTGCACGAAAATGGCACACAGGCATATAATGAGGGAAAGGGGAACCCTCACAGATCATACGGGTTATACACAGGAACCGAGAGAGGAGACCTTGGAGAGCTGCAGGGGCTCCATTAAAGGTACATGATGGAAGGTAGCTGGTTAAGAAAGAAGAGGGTCTGGAATGGGAAGGTGTAAGTTGCCAGGCTGTCGTGAAAATGAGTGATAGTGAGGCTTGTTTGTGAGGCAGTCCTGTATCTTGACAAGGAATAATATCTGCATAATTTCTTGAGCTTCTATTCTATTTATGAGAAATCCTCTTACAGATTTAGATTATTTTCACATCTGGCTCAAAGAAAATTGTGAACCATGTTTCTGCCCATTTCAACCTTAGGTTTCCTAGACCTAATGCTAGAATGCATTCTTGCCCCCTGCCTTTGCACTATAATAGGTTTCCCATGATGATACAACCCTCCATGAGACAGAAGAGTCTGATGGTCCCCAAAAGCTGCATACACACATATATGCATTTTCTTCTCTCACAGCTGTGCCAAAAACCTTGTAGCTGGCCGTGGCTGCATCAAGTGCCCTGTGACTACTCTGAGAAACATTTGTTTGGCTGTTGTTAGCATCCCAGATGGTCCCCACACCCACAGCCTCTCTGGATGACTCTGACCTCTGTCCCTCTGCCCTTAATCTATTCAGCAAGGAGCCCTTCCTCTGGCCACCACTACGCACACATTCGAACATTGGCCATTTGTAAGCCTGCCTTTTTCCCCATATACGCGACCTCTTCACACCCTCAGCAGCTCAGTCTGTTGACTATTCCCCTATATGTTGCAGAATATGTCCTCACAAAGCCTCTGTTAGATGGTGTGTTTTTGTATCTTCATGATTTCTTTCTCTAGTAGAGCGGGATGAGCTGGGAACACCAAAGGTGTTGATGTGACAAGCAGCCAGCAGGCTGGACTGCTAACCAGGTGACCAGCAGCCCTGTGTGCAGAGCAATGGAGAACTGCAAGGAACTGCCATCCCCAGGGCCCAGAGAGCTCTCAAGGGCTGCTGGCAGCTGTTGGTTCTGGCTGCCAGCAGAATGACAGAGAGCTGTTCACACAAAGAGCTGGTAGTCACAGGCATTCAAAGTTCAGAACTGAATACAAAAATAGCTGCACTTAGCCTGATCATCATTTCCATCTGCCTTGAGTGAATGAACCCACGGTTCATGTTATAAGGACATTTCTGTCTATTGCCACTCCTGAGATATGCCCTCTTTTGTGTTATCTTCATTCATGGACAGCCCCTCTCCATAGGAGAGTAAGATTGTCCCTCAGTGCCTGCCTTATATTCTTCCAGATGACCAGTCTCAGTGGGAAGCTTATCTTTCCCAATAGTGCCTTCCCAGGGCTATCTGTTTCCTATCCAAATACAGAACAAGCATTATAACAGAGATGAGGGAATCTCTGGTGAGCAGATGTTGGCCAGTCCTCATCTGAAGTCCCACCTGATACAACTCCTAGCAGCTAATACTTCCTCACTTTGTTGAGTAAGTACGGTGAGCCAACAGGAAGATATTTTCAGATACAAAGACCAAAACACCACTCATAAACTTAATGAAGAAAAATTACTGAGGTGTACCTCAACCCGCTGTTATAAGAACCAAAATAAGAGCCAAGAAAATATAGTACTGTTGTATAAAAGAACAATCTCCCCTGAACCCAAGGGTGAATGTAGCTAACTGATGGGGGGAGGGGAATAATCTTTGAAGAATATCTTAACAACCTGTATGTAAAATCCAGATTATAGTAACAGACATTGAAAAGTAGTGAAAATAGAGTTTGGGAAGAAATTATACGAAACCTAAAGTATATTTTTTATTAAAAATGTATTGAAAGGCTCAGGGACTTAGCTCAGTGGTTCTAGCGCCTGTCTTGCAAGCGCAGGGCTGGGGTTCGATCCCCTGGTAACCACATACAATATTGGGTGTGGAGACTCACCCAGAAGCAGTCAGTACTACATACCAGAGTGCCGGGTGTGGTGGCTCACGCCTGTAATCCCAGCACTCAGGAGTCAGAGGCAGGAGGATTGCTGTAAGTTTGAGGCTGAGTTTAGGGCCAGCCTGAACTACAAAGTGAGACCCTGTCTCGAAAAACAAAACAAAACAGGGCTGGGGATATAGCTCAGTGAATCCGGCTCCTGTCTTGCAAGTGCAAGGGCCCGGGTTCGATCCCCGGTAACCACATAACAGTACTGGGCGTGGAGACTCACCCCAGCAGCAACCAGCACCACATACCACAGTGCTGGGTGTGGTGGCTCATGCCTGTAATCCCAGCACTCGGGAGGCAGAGGCAGGAGGATTGCTGTGATGTGAGTTTGAGGCTGAGCTCAGGGCCAGCCTGAACCACAAAGCGAGATCCTGTCTCAAAATACCTTAAAAAAAAAAAAAAAAACCCAAAAAATGCATTGATATATAATAATAATACATACCTATGGGTCTATTGTGATGCTTTGATATGTGCACACAATAGGTGATTGACGTCTAGGTAATAAAAACATTCATCTTAAAATTCATCAGTTTTATGGTGGGCAAATTTAAACATTTTTTCTAGCTCTTTGTAAGGGCCAGGGGTGTCCTTTCAATGATAAAAAATGCAATTAATACATATAATTCCCTGGGTTTTCTCCTTAGTACTACAAATAACAAGAACAATAATAATAAAATAAAAATTAAATTGCTGTGAACTATAATTCCCCTACTGTGCTGTAAAACATTAAAACTTATTCTTCCTGTTTAACTGAATTTCATTTCCCTTAGCTATATACCCAGTAGTGAAAGGACCAGAGTATGTATAGTTCTGTTTTTAGTTTTCTGAATAAGGTCTACACAGTTTTCCATAATGTCACTACTAATTTACATTCCCACCAGTGTTGGGCAAGGATTTGCTTTTCTTCACATCCTCACCAGCTGCTCCTTGGCCCTGGGGGTGGGGGAGGTGGAGGCCAGTCCAGCACCGATGGAGGTGCCATTGGTGGTCTCAGCAACCAGTGACCACCCAAGCCTAGAGATTCCCAGAGTTGACTCCTTTCATGCCATGTGCGTAGATACAGATGTTGAGTACGAGCTTGCGCAGGACGCTTCTTGCAGAATCCAGTCTGGTGTGCTATCTGAGGTGACACACATGCAGCCTTCTGATACATTTGGTTTTTCCTGGGTCTGTGAGCTCACTGTGCTTCAGGACCTTCCTGACAGGACAGGAGAACAGCACTTCCCCTCCTGGGAAGCTCCCTTCTCACACAACCTTCCTCTGGAAAGATTCACCGTGAACCCCACACTGTTACAGTGGAGGGAGTGCTGTAGCCTTAAGAACAACTGAAGGTCAACATGGTCACTGGTCACTCCTTGAAGTACTATTTTTATCGAGTGCTTCTTAAGTGTAGCTGTGCAGTAGCTGAGGGAGCGCATCTGGGGTGTTCTGTGCACACCCCATGACGGGTGGAGTGCAGAGAATCCAAAGGGTGCAGGTACTAGGGGTTGTGACTGTGGTCACAGTGGCAGTGGTGGCTGTGGCTGTCTCTTCAGTTCTGATTGCTTTCTTTGCTCTGCAGAAGCCTCTTAGTTTGTTCTGATGTCAGTTGTTTATTTTTATCTTTTTGTTGTTGTTGTTGTTGTTTGAGACAGAGTCTCATTTTGTATTCAGCCTAGTCCTGAGCCCACTATGTAGCCCGTATCAGCCTCGAACTCAGCAATCCTCCTGCCTCTGCCTTCTGAATGCTGGGATTACAGGTGTGAGCCATCACGCTCAGCATTTATTTTTATCTTTGTTGTCTGTGCTTTGTAGGGTCTTCCCCCCACAAATTACGTATACTCATGTTTTGAAATACTAATTATGTTTGTTTTTGTTTTTTTCCATAGTTAAATAGTTTCAGTTCTTCCATTTAGGTCTCCAATCCATTTTTAGTTGATTTTGGTTCATGATGGGATAGGGGTATAGTTTCTTTGCTCCTCATACAGATGTCTGTTTTCATAGCCTCATTTATTGAAGGGATTCTCTTCTCCATTGTATGTTTTTGGTAACTTTGTCAAAGATCAGCTGGCTATAAATGTGGGACTTAATTCTGGGTTCCCTATTACTGGTCTGTGCTTCAGATTTTGGGTCCGCATCATGCTTCATTCATTACTATAGCTTTGTTTTATGATTTATGGTTAGGTATTATGATGCCTCTACCTTTGTTCTTTGGGTTTGCTTTGTTTTTTGAATTGCCTTGGCTATTTAAGGTCTTTTTGTAGTTCCACAGGAGTTTTAGAAATACCTTTTCTTATCTGTGAAGATTGTCACTGGTGTTTTCATGAAGAGAGCATTCAGCCTGCAGATTGGTTAGTGTGGACGGTTTAGCAATATTCTAATTCATGGACATGGCATGTCTTCCTGTTGTACATGTGTGTGCGTGTGTGTGCATGTGTGTACATGTGTGTTTGTCGTCTCTGATTTATCAGTTTTTTGTGATCTCCCTGATAGAAAATCATTCACAGTTGTTGCTCCTGATATTTCATTTTTCCTTTGGGCCTACTATGAATGACATTGCTCTCCTCGGTTTGTTTCTCAGCAGTTTTCTTACTGTTTCTGATTTTGGGACATTGATATTACGTACTGCAACTTTACTGAATTTGTTTATTAGTTCTATCTGCTTCTGGTGGAATCTTTAGGTTTTTCTATATATAAATCATGTCATCTGCAAATGGGATAATTTTACTTCCTCTTTTCCTATTTACATGATCTTTTAAAATTTGTCTTGCTTCCTTACTCTAACTATAATTTCCAATACTATGTTAAATAGGAGTAGTGAAAGTTAACATTCTTGTCCTATTCCTACCTAGAGAAAATTATTTCAGCTTTTCCCCCCATTCAATATGCTGTTAGTTTGGAAAAGTTCTTTCCCTCTTGATTTTTTTGAAATATCTGATAAAAATTGGCATTAGTTCTTCTTAAATGTTTTATAAAAGTCATCAGTGAAGCTATTGCGTTCTGGGCTTTTCTTTTTAGGAGGCTGAAGTTGCATAGTTGGATTAATCTGAAATCTGTCTTTTTTGATGTAAGTATTTACTGCTATCAGCTTTCCTTTTAGTACTGCTTTTGCTATATCCCATAGGCTTTGACATCTGTTTTTCCATTTTTATTTGTATTGAGAAACTTTATAGTCCTTAATTTCTTTGTTGACCCATTGGACATTTATGAGCAGGTTGTTTAAATTCTTTGTATTTAGAAAAATTCTAAAGTTCCTGATTTCTGCGTTTTTATCTGTTGTGGTCATATATGTGTTATGTATTTGACCTTTTAAAATTTATTGAGACTTGTTTTGTGATTTAAATGATCCATGCTGAAGAATGTTCCATATGCTAATAAGAATGTGTGTAAGTGTCTGCAAGACCCAGTTAACCATTTGCATTGCTAAGAGACATAGATTCCGGCCTGGAGGCTGAGGTTTTGGAGGCAGAGTGTTTCCGGCAGCATCTTCTCATTTCCAGGCAGTGGTTCTCATGGACAGACACTCCAGACATTAGGAAGGAAGGGTGATGACACTGCTCTTCTCAAGCAGGTCCAGTACTGATGTTTCTTTTTATCCAGTTTCATATAATAACAATAATAAATGTAATTTGCAAGTTTTCATATAATAACAAGGCCCAGCCCTTTGATTTGGGGGCACAGTGTTCCAAATGGAGTAGCATGGTAGTATCTCCCTACACAAGTCCTAGGAAGGTCTTGTTGGTGCTAGCAGTATCTGGGAAATGGTCTTTCTCCTTTTCTATCTTGTTTCGTCTGGTTACAACTGAAGCTGATGTCTGTAAACTCGGATCTTCCAAAGTGTCTGTTGGCTTATGTGAATTTCCTGAATTCCATTTATCTGTTGCTCTGTTACACACTCTGATCAGTGGGCGGGGGCCCGTCTTTGGTGGATGTGTGCAGTGTCATAATTCCTCTACTCATATTGCTTCTCGAAGTCATGGGTGATAGCTGTGGTGTCCTGGATACTGCGTAGAAATGGAAGTCTTTGCTTTTTATATCATCTGCTTGATTTTATGTGGCACTTTATTGGCATCACAATGTTTCTTATCACCAGTTCAGTTCAGAATTAAGTAAATGTGCAGAGTATAAACCCAAAAGAGACAAAACTGTAAGCAGTACTAGTGTATGTAATTTGCAAAACTTCTGTTTGTCCACCAGAAAAATTGAAGCACCTTTTTTTTTTTGAGACAGGATCTCACTTTATAGTTCAGGCTGGTCCTGAATTCATCCTCAGACTCACAGTAGTCCTCCTGTCTCTGCCTCCCGAGTTCTGGGATTATATCTGTGAGTCACCATGACCGGCACCGTGGTATGTGGTACTGATTGCTGGTGGGCGTAAGTCTCCACGCCCAGTATTGTTGTATGTGGTTACTGGGGACTGAACCCAGGCACTCGTACTTACAACACAGCACCGGGACCATTGAGCTAAATCCCTGGCTGAAGCACCATTCTTTTTTTTTTAAAGGAAAACATCTTGCAATCATCTGCAATGAATTTATGGACTTCATTCTGGTGAGAATTAATGGGCTGTACATACTTTGTGTTGTAGTGCATTTCATTCTCCTTGATTTTTCCTTTTGACTTTTAACTGGGCTTGTGATTTTGCCACAGAATCTAATTATTCCTGTTTCTGTTTTTTTCTCTAGAGTTGCACCTGTATATTTTACAACAAACCTGTCTTCTCTATCTCATGGGTGATCGCCATACGAAATTTTTTGAAATGTCCATCAAGCATCTCACTGAGTTTCTTATGAGTACTTGAAATCTCTATGAGGACATGGTGGTTTCAAAAGTCTCAGTCCATGGCTGAGCAACAGTCCGATGTCTCTGTTGCTTTTAGGCTAGTAGTGGGGAAGAAACATCATGGCAGAAGGAGATAGAGGAAAATTGATCATTTCTTGGCAACCAGGAAGCAAAGAGTGACATGCTTCTTGTGGGTGAATACGTTATTGGATTTTGTTTTCCTATCCATTCAGCCTTAATCTTTAAATGGGAGAATTTAATCCATTTATACTTAAGGTTATCACAGATAAGGAAGGATATACTCGTGTCATTTGTGAAATTTTGAGGGTCATTTTGTATATCTTTTGTTTGTTTCATCCTCTCTTGCTGTTTGTCTCTGGTGCTTTTCTGCATTAATAGGGCTTAGTTCTTTACTTTATTTTTGAGTATCTGTTCCACCAGGAGATTTGTGTTTTCATGATAGATGTCACCATTCTTTTGTTTGTACTATAGGATTCTTTTAAGCATTTCTTATAAGGCCTGTCTGGTGGTAGTGAATTCACTTCATTTCATGTCTCTGAAAGGTCTCATTATGCCTTCGTTTCTGAAAAATAGCTTTGCTGAGAACAGTGTTCTTGGCCAACAGTTTCTTTCTTTCTTTCTTTCTTTATTTTTACAGTTGAGAAAAATCATCTAATTCTTTTCTGGCATATAAAGTCTTTGTTGAGAAGTCTAGCTGTAAAAGAAGGATATTTTTCTGTTTTTAGGAGGCTATGTCTTAGACTTTGACAGTTTAACTGTAATATACCTCAAAGAAAACCTTTTTGGGGTGGATCTATTAGGATTCTTCTGAATAATCAATTACTTAATACTGTCCCATAAGTCTCATACACTTTGTCTTTTGTGGTTTTTTGTTGTTGTTGTTTTTGACTGTCCTAAAGCTCAGAAATTTTTTTCTTATACCTAATTTAGTCTTGTTGAGACTTTTGGATATATTTGTAAATTTCATTCTTTGATATGAGCTCTTTTTGGTGAATTTCTCATTTATTTCTCATTTAATTCATGCATTCTTTTCTTAATTTTATTGTCGATATTCTCTTGTTTCTTATTTTCCTTAAAATCATTACTGTGGATTCCTTTTTAGATAACTCATCAATCTTTTTGGGGGGTTTGTTGTTAAAGAGTTATTATGTTAAGGAAGTACCTTGTTTTTCTGTACTTCTTATATTCATACATAAAAATTTGCACATATGGCAAGTTGGTTGCCTCTGCAATTTAAATAATGGCTTTTATAGCAAAAGACTTTCTCCTGAAATGAGTGGTAGGGCGCCAGTCGGGTAAGTGACAGTGGGGTTGGTTCTAGGTAGCTACAGTGGTGTGGTGTCCATGTGGCTTCTTTAGCCATAAAGACAAGAAAAATGCCTGCGAATGCCACAGTGGCTTGGGCTGCAGGGGCTTTCAGCCCTTTTTAGGCCTGATAGGTTCACTGATAGCTCTGGGTATGGTATGTCAGCTGCAGGTGCAGAGCATCGTCTGTTTCCAAGGACTATGCAGGGGTGGGTCTGCCCTGACAAGCTGATGTACATTCAGTGAAATTGTCTGAGAGTGGAGGCAGGGTGCCTGCCAGTGTCTGAGGTCTATGTAAGTGCCTCTGCAGGTCTTTAGAGGGCTAACCTGCTCATGCTGGTCTTCCCACCTGTCCCCCTGGACCAGTAGCAGGTAGGCCTCAGTAGGCCAAGCTCAGCTGGATGGACGCCTGGATGCACCACAGGCTACAGGATATGTAAAATTATTGGGTGCTTCTGGGGGAGCACAGTGGGCTGGGCCACTATGTAGGCTGTTTGGTGAGACCTTTGGGCAAAGTCAGCCAAGTTGCCAGGGTACCTGCCCAGCTGCTTCACAAGACCTCACGTGGGAGGGGATCTCACAGAATTAGGATGAGGGAACCCACATAATTGTTATAGTGAAGTCACTCGTCTTTTGGTGCAGCCCAACAGAAACAAGCTAAGTGCTTATACCAGCTCAAAAAGAGTTTATTTGACTTTCAGCAACATCCTAAATCCTTAGAACAAAACATGAGATTTTAGGATTGATCTGGAGAAAGTACGGGGAACATGTCCCCTTAAAAATTGTTGGTCATGATACACATGTGAGTTTTATCTTTAGTTTTTGTACCGTGTGTTTGGATATTGTGAGACATGACTACTTAACCAAATGTTGCCTCTTTTACTCCGGATGCTCGTAGTTTTCCACTTAAGATTAATGTCAATAAAACCTCTTTATTGTATTATTGGGAGTATAATCTTTATTATGTAAAGCTAATAATTAGGTGATGAGTCAGGATATGCAATGAGGAATTGGGTGGAGCTTAACAAAATTTTATTTTTAACTGGATGGAAAAATTAAGGGGGAATTTATTTTTAAACAAGTTTTTCCTCTAAGTGTTTTTAGCATAAATTATTGCTCTGTAGAGCTACACAGTTTTAATGTAATTAAAATTTTCAGAGACACTTGTAAATATCAGTGACTAATTCTTACATCATAATTTTCCTGTTTCCTTTGTCTCTTCGTTAAGCTAGCATCATATTCCACAGGCAAAACCGACTGGGATTGAAAAACAAGTCAGGCTGACTCTTTGAAGATTGTCTGCAGAGCCACACCTTCCCATGAAAGCATGGAAATGCCTGTTGTTTTGGTCTAGTCCAACTAACCCACACCTCAGACAAGTCATCTCGATTTTCTCTCTTTATTCTCTCCCTGTGTACCTATTGTTTTTATCTCTTACAAAAGACATAAATTTTCTTTCTTTCTTCTAGAAGGACTTTCTGAATCTCTCCTGTGATATTCTGGAGATAACTCTCCCTTGCTTGCACTTACTTGGGAGACCTTCATCTTGCTCCTCTCTTCCTTTGTCACCCTAAGCTCAAGTGAGAGCCAAAGGATCCTTGTTCTTACCCTTAGTAGAATGGGTGAGCTGGCCAGAGTGTGGTAGACACTGCTCCTTTAGTGGTTACTCTGTTCTGCTGCTGCCCTCCTCAGTGAGGCTTTACAGTTTACAAAGCTCTTTCACACCTTCCTAGATTAAAAGCCTTTTCACCCTTATCTCTGTAGAGGCTCTTCTATATTTGTCATCTGTACTTGTTAGCTAGGATAACGAGGCAGATTTTACTAATACTGCTTTAGGAGTTGTGGTTGATTAACTAATGGTCAACTCAACACCCAGCTGAACTGAGTTATTGTAGTCTTGGGCATGGTAGACCCACCTGAATATTGTTGCCAAGAGCATATTAAAAGAACTGGAGGAGATCAGATGCTATTGATTTTCTTGGAGACACTTGCCACAGCTAGTTTTCCTATGCAGACTTGACTGTTCTCGTCCAAGGAGGATCCCAAGTGTGCACTGTTGCTGGGAATAGCTGCTGTTCTCACCAGATAACCTCTGATCTTCGCCTTGAGCATCTGTTCCCAGCCCTAGTAGAGATCCTTCATCCTGCCAGCACAGGCTTTCTACTTCCACCATTGGCCTTTGGGACTTCCTAGAGCAGATCATCCATACCAGCTTTCGTGAGACATTGTTGTAGGCTCTAGTGTCTGGCTGGAGTTGTAGAGGACATTGACTTGGGCTCGATCTAGGCCTTTAGCTAGACTTGCCGTGGGATTCAGGTGCTTTGTTGTATTCAAGTCTCTCGTGTGTGAACAGATCTTTTACACTCCTCTGAATTTCACTTTTTGGGTGAATATTATAAAATCAACCTATAAGTTATGTGTTCTGTATTAAATCTATTCCCTTGCAAGCCCTGACTGCAGCAGAGGTAAAGACAAGGAGGCCAATATAATTTGGGGATTTGCTCACTGACTCTCAGATCATGGAAGCTTAAGCCAGAAGTATTTCTAGGAAGTAGTCTCCTGTCCACCGTCACTTTTCATGGCCACTAGTACCAAACAGCTTAACGAGGTTGGGGCTGTCCCCTCACATTTCCAGTGGTTGAAAAACAGCTCTAATCTGTCTGGGTTTTTTTTCCTGATATATCTTCCCTCATCTTGAAGCTTCAGAACATGAGAAAAAATTCAAGGAATAGATATAGAAAATAATCAGTATACATGTATTTAATGAAGATTGTTTAGCTACTGTAAAAAGCAGGACCAAGAGAAAGATACCATATCTTTAGATACCATTTCTGGGGTCTTTGTGTAGGACCCAAAATTTAAGGGAATACCAAAATCAAAAACAAATGAAAGCAACTCCAGTAATGAAATGAATATGTTAATGCAATATTTTTAAGAATAGAAATGTAGTAACTCCATGGTGAAGAAAACTTACTTCAAAATGTTAGAGATACGGGCCGGGGATTTAACTCAGTGGTTCTGGCGCCTGTCCTGCAAGTGTGGGGGCCGTGGTTTGATCCCCCAGCAAACACATATAATACTGGGCATGCAGACTCATGCCCAGCAGCGATCATACTACAGTGCCGGGTGTGGTGGCTCACGCCTGTAATCCCAGTACTCGGGAGGCAGAGGCAGGAGGATTGCTCTAATGTGAGTTTGAGGCTGAGCTCAGGGCCAGCGCAAACTACAAAGTGAGACCCTATCTCAAAAACAACAACAACAAAAACAAAAAACAAAATAAAACAAATATGTTAGAGATAGGATTGGTGGGGGAGGATAAAAATTAAAGAATTACAAGAATAACGTTTTAACCTGCTAAAATAACCTGCTAAAAATGGCTACTGTACCAAATCTATATTCAGCTTCCAGACTTCCAGATATATAAGAGAAAAAAATTAACTACTTTTAGTTGTATTTTGTCTTATTTGCAGCTAAACAGTTCCTATTTAAATCTATCATTTTGATTCTTACTGACTGAACTTATCCATTTCCTAGCACTGCACAGTATGTCAAAGAGGTATACAAGAAATGTTCATTGATGTGGAAGACATTTTTCGTTAACTAGGAATATATAGAAAATACAATGCTCAGAAGTTATGAAGATAATCCAAAATTGCTGGGATAGACAAAAAATACAGGGAGTATTGAAAGGCAGGTAACCAGTCAATAGAAATGGTAGTCCATGTTTACCAACTACTCGTTTCAGGGAATGTTGATTTTATTTCTAAGATCTGAAGTTTTTTCTAATGTGACATTTATTTTTGTTTTAGTTCATGGATGCCATCCAATCTATCAGTTTACTCCTGGGATAAATTATATATTAGTGACATTAGCTATTCTTGGGCAAATCATGGTCACATTTAAAATCACCTGTTTTTGCTGAATTCCAAGCTCTTAAACATCTACTCAAAGACAAATAAAACATTGTTTTTACCCACAAATGGCCGTCTAAAGGGAGGTCCTGGAATGTGTTTCTTTCCCTTTGGCCTCTTCTCTGTTGTCTCACTGCCTCTACTTTTCTTGCTCAGGCTGGTAGTGCTGTGGAGGCGGCCAGGAGCAGCTGAGTAGGTTCCTGTTCCCATTGAGGTAGGAGTGTTGGCATGGAACTACCATTTTGACTTGGAATCATGAGAGGTTTTCCTTAGAAAAATATTCTACTTGGTGGTTAGGTTCCAGGATAACTTTTTATTTTTATCTGAGGTAAACTGTAGGTTCAACAGGTTCTGTGAGTAGGGTGGTGTTAATGCCTATGTATGACATTGTTTCAACAAGAAGGCCAAAAGAATGAATAAGCAATAAGCTTTTGGAACATAATCCAACAATAACTGGGAGACTATCTACATAGATGTTAGATGAGTTATGCAATATCACAATATGCCTAAGGAACATTCCCATAGTTATCAATTTAAACTAGTAGTAATAAATACAAACTTGCTTAGCAAGACAAACTCTGTCATCATTCTTTGTGGATAGCAAAAACTAGTTAGTGACTATTACATAAATTAATCATTACAACAATCTTGGCTTAACTTGATCTCACCTAGCTCCTATTTGTAGTATATTTAAATTTTTCCTTAATATTCACAGGCACTGATCACATTCTGTCTTCTAATGATATGTTGGGCATTTGACCATTTTACTACAATTACATATTAAAGAAATGGATTAAAATTTAATGTCGACCACTTTTTATATATACACTCAAAATAAAATGATTTTTAATTAAATATCTTCCCTAATCCCATTTCCACAAAAATGTTTCACGCAATTCTTCAGTCTATTTATAGGGAAGTAGTACATCCCATTAACATGCCAATAAGACTTTCAAAAAAAGTATCACAACTAAAACTGCATTGACCACTATAGATGTAAATCAGTGCTTTTCTATCTAGAATATATTGATATTAGTATAATATAGATTTACATAGTATACTGTGAATAGAGGTATATGTATATCCATGGCAGCAGTTTATGAGCAGAATGCAAGGTTTTCTTAGTAGTTCTCTTACTTTTGTTAAAACCTCAATTGTAGCGCTTTTATAATATAATTATTATGAGTTAATTTATCAATCTGCCTTACAAGTCAAATGCTTCTGGGCTGGGGATTTAGCTCAGTGGGTCTGGCACCTGTCTTGCAAGCGTAAGGACTCAGGTTCGATCCCCAGTAACCACATAGAATACTGGGCACGGACACTCATGCCCGGCAGCAACCAGCACCACATACCACAGTGCCGGGTGTGGTGGCTCACGCCTGTAATCCCAGCACTCGGGAGGCAGAGGCAGGAGGATTGCTGTGATGAGAGTTTGAGGCTGAGCTCAGGGCCAGCCTGAACTACAAAGTGAGACCCTGTCTCAAAAAAAAACCAAAAAAAAAAAACAGGTCAAATGCTTCTTCAGAGATTAGGAATATATGTCATTATCTCCCTGAGGCTAGCAAAGTAGTTGATACATACAAGGACTTCATTAAATATTTGCTAAGTGAATATATTCAGTAGTAATCTGAGAACATAAACTATTATTACCATAAAAATGTTAGGCAGAACTCTTTGTATACTATGTAGGTTCTGACATGAGCATACTACATTTTTTTCGTTTTGCTTGAGGAAAGTTTTTTATAAGTAATGTTTGTAATCCACAATAATTAGATTCATCTTGGAAACATGTTGTTGAGGAAATGTCCTATATTTCCAAAATTATATAACTAGCCCCTAAATATTTATGTAAGTTGCAGTTACAACTGGAAAAAAATTCATTGAAAATTTGAATATGAAAGGATAAATACTGCATAAATTGCCATTTTAATCAGCCTCGAAGCTGTTAAATAATGAATCTTTGAAAAATAGTTAATTTTAGGTAGCAATATGATTTCATAGACATGTCTATGTATTTTTTTTAATAGTTTGAGCTTATTGGTAACATTTTAGAAATACATCCTGATCACATTCCTTATTGAGGATTTGTATCTGCACATGAGATATCCTGATCCTTATTTTTCCCATTTCCCTACCTTCTCAACCTCATTTCCCATGTAATGTCTGTGCATCTTTAGAACTATAATTATGTGAGCTCTACATGAAAAATATCAGATTACATTTAAAGCAGTGCATTAATTTATACTAAATAGTAGATCTGTGAGGAAAAAAATGTTAAATTATCTGTTTCTATCTTACTTTTTCTACTTCTTTCCATGCCACCATTGTATATTTCCTTTTACTTAGAAACAGTTACTTCTCCACACCCATAATAACAATTTCATTAGATCAGGGTGACTACTTTATAATTCTGTGAATAGGAAGATTAAATCTTTCTTCTAGCTATATATGATATGATTATTAATTGCCCCTAGTGCTACTGCATGAAATAGTCTCCCAACCCAGCATATAGTGGAGATGATCCCTTTCCAAAATTGCACTGGCCATGAAGTGCTATGCATGCCAAAGAAGGCATGCTTCTGTGACTGCTTCCTGTGACTACTGGCAATGTAGCTGAAATGGGATGAGTTACAAGTCAAAATCACTACTATGCGGCTTTACAACTATGTGACAATAATGCCATCATCACCATGGCAATTATATGGAAGCTCTGTGATAATATTTCCTATATATTGAACATTTTTCTTTGTTAGGTTTGGGGCTAGCTGCTTTTCAGGCAGGAGCTCATGGGCTTCTCACTGTGTCTTTCAAAACTGGGGTACAGGCGAGTGACACTGCCCAACCTTACATTGGTGTCAGAGCGAGAACTTACACCTAACCAGCTGACCCCCATCCTACCCTTCTTCATCACTTAGCACAGAAAACAGGATGGTGCTCATTAGATACTGACATGTGCGCTGAAGATCCTGTGACTGTGCAATTAACAGCTGAGCAGCCAATCTGCAAAAATACTGAAGTGGATTCTATTTCTCGGCAAACTTAGGCCCCTTGCTCCAACCATGAAGTGCACACTGGAGCATAGCAGTAGATGTAATCTGAATTTCAAATATAAAGATGAAATACAGGGTCAAATTTAAAAAACAAGTCCTCTTTCCTTTCCTTTAGCCAAGTCTGCAATATTCTGTTGGCCAAAAAAATTGATTCACTCAGTGTCTAAATGAAAAACATAAATAAGAGATTAATTCTAAATGTCTGTGACCATCCCAAGAAGCAAGCACTATTTCACTACCACTGTTGAGGCTCATGATATATTCCTAAGATAACAAATTTATCTCTATTAAGCAAGAATGCAACAATTTTTTCATATATTTTGTCCCATTTGTATGTCTGAGTGATAAATTACTGGATTCAGAAATGGGATTTATCAAGAGAATGAGAAGACAGGTCACAGTCTGAGAGAAAACACTTGTAGAAGATACATCTGATAAAGACCTACTATCCACAACCCACAAAGAATTCTTAAAATTCAATAGTAAGAAAATGAAGATCCTAGTTGAAAAATAGGCAAAAGACCCAAATAGTTATTACCTTACCAGAGAAGACACAGAAAGCAAATAACTATGGAACAGTATGCATCACTATGTATCAACAGGGATGTGCAAATTAAAATTAGATAATACTACACATCTAATTGGAGGGCACAAAAGTCTAGAGAACTGACCTGACCCAAAGGTGCCAAGGATGTAGAGCCTCGGGGACACCCCTTCTTGCAGCTGAGAATGCAAAGTGAGACAGCACTGTGGAGATCAGGTCAGCAGTTCTCCTGATACTAAAGTGTCCCAGCAATCACATTCTCTGATATCACACATATCCATTCAAAAATCTGAACACAGATGTTCTAACAGCTGTATATAACTGCCAGAGCTTACAAGAAGCTAAGATGTCTTCCACTGGGATAAATGCACTGTGGCATGTGGAAACAAAGAATACTTTTCAGTGATAAAGAAAGTTGAGTTATGGTGTCACAAAAAGATATGGAAGAATCTTAAATGCATATTCCTTAGTGAAAGTAGCCAGTCATAAAGACTATGTACAGTATGGTACCCATTACATGGCAATCTGAAAAAGGTGTGGCTATGGAAATAGCAAAAAGATCAGTGCTTGACAAGGGGTAAGGAAAGAGTGATGAGTAGGCAGAGTGGAGAGGAATTTTCAGGCCAGTGAGACTATCTGTTTGCTACCCTAATGATGGGTACAATCATTACATGTTTGTCAAAGCTCGTGGCATATGGACAGCATCAGGTGCTAACCCTAATGTGAACCATACACTCAGAGCAATGACTGATTTGGTCAGTGGGAGCTATGTGTGAATGGATCATTGAGTACACAGAGCCCTCTGTATTTTTTGCTCAGTTTTGCTGTAAAAGTAAAATTGCTAAAACACTATGATTTATAATTTTAAATTTTAAATACAACTTCAAAGAAATTTAGCATTTCAGCAACAACATGACTACTTTGATAGTCTTTTTTTTAGTTTAACATCACTTAGACAATAAATTTTTGCGGTACTATCTCACCATGTTTTCCTGGCTGGCCTTGAACCCTAGACTTAAGTGGTCCTCCTGCTTCTACCTCCTAAGGACTATGAACATATGACAACATGGCCAGCTCATAAATATTTCCTAACACTTGTGTGTAAATTGTAGGAGACTCTGAGATGTATGCAGAGAAGGACATGCTATTAGTAGTGTTCCATAAGCCAGGGATCAATGGCAGGTGCCTCCGGATTTAAAGTCATTAATTTCTATTATTGTCACAGTGCCTGACCATGAGCCTTTAATCTGATTATCTCTTTTGGTATTCTAACGCCAGCTATTCCACCACTGTCTTATAAGTACAAATTAATTCCCAGTAGCTAATGTGGAAGTTCCTCAAACTTATCTTGTTCCTTAAAATCATTTTAGTTCTTTATTTAAAAGCTTTGTTATTACCTATAGTGATTTTCTTTGCCCAAATTCAAATTATAGTTTATAAATCCACAGTCAACAATATCAGAACAGCAAAAGTACAGTTAATGCCCCAGTTACTCCTTAATTAAAAAGCTTCTCTCTGCAAAGGAGATTCTATTACTTATATCTCATTATATATATTTTCCAAAGAGTTTCCAAATTTATAACACCAACTCTAATACACTAGCTTTTGTATATAAATAACATATACTGAATTCTTTATTAAGTAGTCCATATGTATAATCTATTGTATTACCTTAATACAATCAATTCATCATTTAGGTCTACAATTTTCTCATAGTAGCAAAGCTATTTTAGAAGTATGTTTTAAGCAGTGAATAGAAGAAAAGACTGTTATTAAGCAAGTAAGGAATAGGAGTTTTTTGCTGGGGTGAGGGAATGTAACCCTTTCTGCAAATGAACATAAGAACAGGCTGTGGGTCACCTAGGACGGAAATAGCCTGGACTAGTGGTGTCAAACCTATGGCACACATTCCTCAGCAAGCTGTTTGCCATCATAGAAAGCCCTAAAAGGTTCACCATCACTGACCCTCAGCAATAATTCTCTCTCTTTTTATGTCTGTGGAAAGAATCATAGCCCTTTAAACTACCCAGCCTTCCTCATTACTTTGACAAAATAAATTAGAAATAAAATGTAAATAATTTACCAGACTTCAGGATAGACTTTTAAGATGATGCCAAAAAAACAGCCAACCAAAGGACATTTCCTATACAATCCTATGAGCTATACTAAACCTTTGTGTATAGTTTTAAATTTAATCTTCATATATTAACTATTTGAGCCAGATATCATTATCTATTACTTATAAACACACACACACACACAAACACAGACTTAGAAAAGTCAAGTAATCTGTTCCAAATGACAAAACTCAGATTTGAATTCCCATTGGTTCAAGAATGCCTCACAAGACTATTTTCATTTTTAGAAACGTGAATAAAAGCTCACCTATTTGTTTTCTATACCTCTGAATGCTCTACCTAAAAGGCAGTAACAGATTATCAAAATGGGGAGAATATGTACAATGGGAACCTACAAAGGGCAGCACATAAGAGATGGCAATAAATTCCTGGAAGATGGAGAGGGGGTGGTTAAATTGTCAAATCATGAAACAGCAGGAAACTGCCACCACATTAAAGCACGTGCAGGGCGTGAAGGGAAGGAAGCAGCCAGTTTTCCCACCATATCCCCCAAAAGACGGCACAGTAGAAAAGTTGAACTGGGGAAAACAAACAAAAAACACAACAGAAATATTTCTGGAAAGCTTGTCCATGAAACATTCAGGCCACCAGTTCCACCACCCTCATCAGCTAACTTCATAGCATTATAATAACTAACCTTCAATTCTTATGTCCTCATTGAAAAAGAAAAGTTTTTCTTTTCAAAAAATCATGGTGAGAAGCATGCCTAATACAGCAATGTTGGTGCCTCAAACTACTCTTCTCCTGTCGGCACAGGAAGGCCCCCAGGACACCCAGCCCTTGTCTTGAAAAGCGCCACTTGACAGCCAGATGCGCCTGCCAGGACTGTGTTCTCCAAACTGACCTTCACCTGTGACATGCACGGATGTGAATCCTGAGCGGAAGTAGGCAGTGCTTTACAGACAGAAAGGTTAAGACAGGCAACCTGACGATCTGACCCCAGAGGAAACAAAGGCAATCCAAGAACAAAAATACCTGAAAACTTCTCCCGTTACGTGTTCTTTAAAATATTTTAAAATATGCTACTTCCATTAAAAAGTATATTAAGATTGGGGTGGAGATGTAGGTTAATGGTAGAGTGCTTACCTAGCATGCACAAGGCCCTACCTCCAATCCCCAGTGTCACTAAATCATAAATAATTTTTAAGGGTTGGGGGGGAGGATAAACAACCAGCAAATATGCATATTCTCAAAATGTGAGCTGAAGCTCCACCTTTTTAAAAAAATTTTTTTTGAAACAGGGTCTCAGTAATCCTTAAATTAGGCTAGGCTCACCCTTGGAATCCTCCTGCCTGAGCCTCTGAGAGCACTGGGATTATAGGCACACTCCAGGCTGAGAAAATACCTTTTAAATTAAGAGACTTCCAACTTTGTAGCAGAATGCATGAAAAAAATAACCATACTTAGAAAATTTATTGTGAAATTTCAAAAACGGAGGATAAAGAAAAGGGGAAAACAGGTCACCAAAACAGAAATCAAATGTAGATGAATACTTGATTTTTTTTTTTTTTTCCTGAATAGTATCTATGAAAAAACAATAGAAATCTCTCCCAAAATCTCTAGGAAAAAGGAACTGATGTTCTTTCTAGAATTAGGCACTCAGCGAAATTATTAAGCACCTGTGAAGGATAAAGAGTGATATAAATACTCAGAAAATATACTTCCCATGTAATCTGTCTTAGGAAAGTATATTATCCAGAAAAAGAATAAAGCAAAGAGACGGAAACTGCTGATAGAAGAGGCAATAGTTCCCACACGTGTGAGCAGCGAGAAGAATTACCAGGAGGGCAGCCATTGCAGGGCACACAGCCCTTGTGGTAGCTGATGTGAAGGCGTGAGCAGAACAGTAGGAGCGGATGGCGGGTGTAGAAACTTATCAGGCACAGTGTGCTGGGTTACTACCTACAGTCCACACGCTTCTGCTCCGGCGTAACTTCCAAACAACAGCCAGGGAGGAATCGTCATACACCACCCATCTGGGAACAATACAATTGGCTCTCATGTAAACAAAAACATGTTCATCTTCTGAGAAAGGTATTTAGAGGTTCAGGTTCTGTTCACTGTATCCATTTAGTGATATTTTTCATTTTGCCTCTAGTTGAGCTAAGAATTTCACCTTGATATTACTTATACTAAAGACTAAATTATATTTATCACCATTAATATACCTGATACCAAACAGGAAAGGGAAGAGAGATGAAATATATTGGTGAATATATACAAATATAAACATGAAATAGGAAAAATATACAAAACTATATCAAATCTTGTTACTGTAGTTATCCTACACTATGTAATTTATGGAATTAAATCCTATGGCTATGTGCCACTGCCTTATTTATTCTAATATAATCTTTTGTATATGAAGCAGTGTTCTTTGTGACATAAAATATTATTGTCTAAAGGCTTCATTAATTTCCTAGATGGGTGAAGCTGTTGGAAATTTCATTTCAGAAGTAAGCATTGTTCTAGGAAGAACGAACCAATACACTCTCCCATAATGGGTAACAGCAAAAATGTTGTTACATCACAAAGCCAGCACTGGGTCTGCTGTGGGCAGGTTTGGCACTCAGAAGAAGTATGAGCTGAATCAGGCTTGCTAATAAATCTCTACTATTTGAGCCCGTATACCACCTTTCTGTATATGTTATTTTTCTGTGGCTGCTATAACAAATTACCACAAAACTGCTGACTTCAAACAGCAGCAGTGTATGCTGTCTCAATTCTGGAGCCCCAAAGTCCAAACTGAAGGTATCAGTGGGATTGTAGCATGTCTGGACTTAGCTCATTTGCTTGCTATTGGCAGTTGCGTAACTGTTGCTATTAATGGGTTTTCTCTGTAAGCCAACATAAAGATTATTTTTGTTACATTAACTGCACTAGGATACATCCCTGGAGAACTCAGTGTTGTACCAATTGTGCTGCATTTTCCAGTCCCAAATTAACCGAGGTGAGGCAGAGTCAGAGAACTGTGGTCAACCTCATCTGAAGTATGTCACTGAAAAGCAGCTAACTAAAGAGATCTCTATACTAGCAACAAAATCTTCATACTATAAGCACCCACAAACCTCAGCACAAAGCAAAACAAAACAAAAACAATAGAAACACAAGAAGGCAAGGCAATAAACTGCCTCCCCAAACTTCCATCTACCCCAAAGCCAAGATGGGGGCATTTAGGGAGAGAAGAGTATGATCTGCATACCACAATTACTCAGAAAGTTAGAAAGAGGAAGTCAGAAAACAGATCAAAGAGAGGCATATAATATATAACTAAATAGATAGTGGAAGTAATAACCAAAATGATCCAGGAGCTTCCAGAAGACATTAGTAAACAAATAGTTGAGCTAGATGAAAATACGAATGACTAGTTCAGATACTAATTAGAGTCCTTGACAAGGCTTTAATCAGAAACCCGGGAGATTAAAAATTATATTGAGGGCCAGGTAGTTAGCTCAGTGGTTCTGGTGCCTCCCTCACAAGCTCAAGGTCCCAAGTTTGATTCCTGGTACCAAAAAATAAAATAAAATGAAAAATTACATCAAAAGTATGAGTAACAAAAATAACAAATATGAAAATTTCAGAACTAGGGCCGGGGATATAGCTCAGTGATTCCAGTGCCTGTCTTGCAAGTGCAAGGACCCAGATTCAATCCCTGGTAACCACATAACAATACTAGGTGTGGAGACTCACCCCAGCAGCAATCAGTACCACATACCACAGTGCTGGGCATGGTGGCTCACACCTGTAATCCCAGCACTCGGGAGGCAGAGGCAGGAGGATTGCTGTGATGTGAGTTCGAGGCTGAGCTCAGGACCAGCCTGAACCACAAAGCGAGACCCTGTCTCAAAAAAAAAAAAGAAAAAAAATTTCAGAACTAGAAGATAGAGATGCCTTCATAGACTCAAAGACAAAAGCAACAAAACAACATTAAAAATGGATCCAACAGCTGTTAGAAAAAGCAAAGAACACTAGAGTAATTGGAATAAATGAAAAATCAGAAGACAGCAAAAATGGCATAAAAACTTCATTCATAAAAATAATGGCAGAATACTTCCCAGATACAGTGGTGCAGTGGCACCTCAGCTAATGAACTTAATTTGTCCTACAATTTTAGAAAAGATGATCACATTTGTGTCTATGTGGGAAAGATGGTCATGGTCATACCTGCCATCTCAGAGTTTGCAAACACAAAATTTTGCCAAATGCTTCTGTTTGCAAACCTAATTGTGAAACAAAGAGTTTTTGAAACAAGACCCCATCGTGTAAGAAAATACACCATAAATGAGGCATATAGCCCCAAACAGCCACAACCAAAAGAGAACCTCTCCACACCACTTCATAATCAAAATACCAGAAATCCATCACAAGGACAAAATTTTAAAACCTCTCAGGGGCTGGGATTTAGCTTAAGTTATACCATGCCTACCTTGCAAGCACAAGGACCCAAGTTTGATCCCCAGTACCACACACACACACACACATACACACACAAAAAAAAAAAAAAAAAAAAAAAACTTGTTAGAAAAAACATCAGATCACATATAAAGGTAAATCCATTAGAATTACAGCCAACTTCTCAACATAAACCTTAAAGGCTAGGAGGACTTGGAATGAAATATTTCAGGACCTAAAAAAATAACAGTTTCAAACCCCAACTTAAATATCCTGAAAACTTTCCTTCTAATTTGATAGAGAAATAAGGATTTCCGTGAGAAGGAGGCACCAAAAAAATTCATGACCACCAAACTAGCATTACAAAAATTCTCAAGAATATCCTGAAAGAGACAGTAAAGCAAACAATCTCAGTCAATCAGCATGAATACACCTGGCAGGATAGCAGCTAAGCAGGAGGGGGGAAAATACGGAAATAGCAAACAGCAAAATAATGTAATGAAGGAAATAAGTCAGTACCTTTCAGTAAAAACTTCAAATCTGAATGGTCTCAACTCCCCATTTCAGACACAGATTGGTGGAACTGATCAAGAAATAAAACCCAACTATATGCAGTATACAAGCAAAACATTTAATTCAAAATAAAATTCACAGATTAAAAGTCAAAGGATAGAAAACATTCTATGCAGCAAGAACTCAGATAAAAGCGAGTAGCTAACCTAACTTCAGATAAAGTGTGTTTCAACCCATGCTGACCAAAGGAGACAGAGAAGGTCACTGTGTATTGAGTAAGGAAGCAGTTCAACAGGAAAAGATAATAATTGTAAGAATTTATGCATCAATTATCAGCATACCCAACTTCATAAAACAACAGTAAATAAACCAGATAAATGCCAACACAGGTAATGGTGGACCTTTTTACCCCACTGTCACAGATGAACTGGATTTTAAAAATCAAGAAATAATCAGTCTTTGAACAAATAGCTTTAATAAATATCTAAAGAATGTTCCCCCCAACAGTAATAGAATACACATTCTTTTCAGCAATACATAGGACTTTCCCCAAAACAGACCGCATACTAGCTCATACAGCAGGCTTATGTAAGTGCAAAAGACTAAAAAGCATCCTGTGCATATTATCAGATCATACTGCAATGAAAGTAGAAATCAGTGGCAAAAACACCCCACAGAAATTATGCAAACACATGGAAATTAAACAGTACCTTTTTCAATAATCAGTTGGTCACAGAAGAAATGAAGGAAGAAATAAGACAGTTCCTAGAATCAAACAGTAACACCAGTACAACATACTGGAAACTACAGGATGCAGTGAAAACTGTGCTGAAAGGAAAGTGGCTAGCTGTGAATGCCCACATCAGAAATTGAGCAAGCTCAAATACATAGTCTAATGAAGCAACTCAAATGTCCTAGAAAACAAGACAAGTCAAAGCTAGGCTGATGAAGCAAAGTATGAAGATCAAAGAAGAAATTAATGAAATGGAGACTAATAAAAAGAATCAAAGAATTGGGTCTTTTAAAGAATAAACGAAATAGCCAAAACCCTAACCAATCCAAAAAAAGACCTAAATCCATGCAAATAGAAATGAAGAAAGGTGAAAAAGATAAAATCATAACGTTCCACCAAAATCCAGATCATTGGTAACTACTTTGAGAACCCGTAGTCTAATAAAATGAAGAATTCAAAAGAAATGGGTAGATTCCCAAATACATATGAACTACCAAAGCTTAGTCAAGGAGATATAAAAATTCTGAATAATTCAGTATTGGTCAGTGAAGTTGAAGTAATTTTTTTAAATTTACCAACTAAGAAAGCCCAATTCCTTTCTGACAGTCACAGCCAAATCTTTCAAAAATCATAATTCCAAACTGATACACAGATTTAATGCAATCCAAATTAATATATCAATAACATTCCTCACTGAACTAGAAAAAAATAGTCCTAAAAGTCACATGGAACCAGAAGAGACCTAGAATAGCAAAAGCAATTCCACACAAGACAAGAGGCATCATAATCCTGGACATCAAATTAGACTCCAGAGCAACAGTGATAAAAAGCAGCCTGGTCCTGGGTGTGGTGGTGCGCACCTACAATCATAGCACTTAGAAGACTGAGGCAGGAGGCTCGCTGCAGGTTTGAGGCCA
The DNA here is from genome assembly GCA_004026965.1 of Petromus typicus. NCBI lineage: Eukaryota > Metazoa > Chordata > Mammalia > Rodentia > Petromuridae > Petromus > Petromus typicus. The sequence goes on from PVIR01006852.1 coordinate 25,317, forward strand.
GCCTGAACTACATAGCAAGACCCTGTCTCAAGAAAAACAAAAACAAGGAGAGGGCATCTGAAATGAATTAGACACTTCTCAGGTAAAGAATTATGAATGACCAATGAATACATAAAAATATTTCGACATTGCTGACCATTCAAAAAATTAAAACAACATTGAGATTCTACTTCACTGCAGAAAGAATAGTTCTCTTCAAGAAATTAAACAAATGCTAGCTAGGCTGCGGGAGGGGGACCATTTTACAACCTTGACAGGAATCTAAACTAGCATAACCACTATGGAAATCAGTGTGGAGATTCCTCAAAAAATTAAAAACAGAAGTTCCATTTGACCTAGCAGTTTCCTTTGTAAGTATCTTCTCAAAAGAACTGAAAACATGTTACATGCACAGCCATATTTACAGCAGCACAATTTTAACCACCTATATGTCTATCAGCAAATGGATAAAGAAAAGGTATTTACATATGATAGAGTACTACTTTGTCATAAAGAAGGATAAATTTGAATCATTTGTAGGAAAATGGTTGTACCTGAGACCATAATGTTAAGTGAAGTAAGTCAGACAAATTTAAATATCATATGGTTTGTCTTTTGTGAGAAACCTAATATATAAATAAAGCACAAAATAATAGAAAGGAAGCCGCAAAATGGACTTCATGTTATATGGGACATGAACCAAGAACAGATTGAGGGAGGGGCAAACGTGGGGAATTAAATCAAATTTTTAAGGCAGGGTTGAAAAGTGCTGTGTAAAAGCACCAAGTCCCCATGAAGAATGTGATCATCACATACTACAAATGCGTATGAAGTAGATGGGGTTGAAGAGATGCAGAGAGGGCTTAAACTAGAATGAGGAAGTGTCTTGTTCATATGCCAACTCCCCATGTTGAGTCCCTCATTATACTTGCACCAGTACAAAATAAATATAATTTTAGAAAGGAAAAAAAAAAAAAGCAAGGGCAAAGGAGACCAGAGGGCTGCTCATGCCAGTCTCCCGGGCCTTCAAAACCATCTCCTTGATGAAGCAGCCCTGCTACGCCTACCTGGTTTATGGTGCAGTGGGTCAGACAGTGCCCAGTCTAGGGTAGGCAGCTTGGCTCATGTAATGCTTGTATATTCTATAGTCACATATCCAGATGTTTACTACACCCAGAGAAAATTTGGGATCTGTTTCTTAGTACTTACTTGGGGACAAAACCATGGCATTTCTTTAAAACCTTAAAGACTGCATTGTCATTCTAAATCAAGGGTTGTCGTGTGCCACCTACAGAATTGCTTTCTGCCCTACTTTGCAAGTACTGTACCATTTGACCTGTTGAATCCTAAATCTCAAGGAGCTGAGGGGTTTGCACTGAGATTCAGAGCAGTTGCCAACCCTCCTCTCACTCTGGATACCATTAAGAACTAGTAGTCTAATGAGTTAATTCTGTGATAAATGAGTTAAAGCAACACCCTGAAATGTATGTGTTGTTTCAAATGCCAAGAAGATCATCACAATCACTAGCTCTTTAATGATGATGGGTGACAGACTGCAGTACTTGTCTCACTGGAGCAACCTCAGCATGCTGCAAGACCACGGGAATAATGCATACGTTATTGATGTCATGGCCCTTGCATTAATGTAATTCATTCTCTCTCCACCTTTGGCACACACGATCCTTTACAAAGGAATCTATGGCACTTGCTGCCTCCTGCACAGCCATCATATCAGCATGATGCTATCAGTGTAGAGACCAAAATGATGTCTTACAGCATAATGAGAAAAGTTTCCTATGAATTAAATTATTACAGGAAATTGGATGATTGATATTGCTCTAAGGTCAGAGAGCAAAGATATTCTATTTACATTGCCAACTGAAAGAAATAACTTATTTTCACTATTTCACTATTTAAAAGAAGTTTAAAAAAAAACTACCTTATTGATAGCTGAATATCAACTGCCAAAATTGTTTATTTGCTTCAGTTGACATATGGAGCAGCGGCTGAACTTGGAGTTACATCATTAAGTTAATGATAATAAAATGCCATTCTCCGAGATTCTGATATCTGTGATAGGTGAAATGGGAGAATTACAAGACTCATCACCCCTGAATCTTTCAAGCCTTGAAGGGTGTCATGGGCCTCTGATAGTCACACAGAAATACAGCATTACTTTTAGTCTGTGGTTTCAACTGACAAGAGACAGTTCAAGAGCTTTAACTTTTGTCCTTCACACCACAAAAGCACTCATTCCACAAGATCAGTAACCAACATTGGGAATCAGTACAATGACGAATACGTCAGTCAACCACATGTGCAGGCCCCCATGTTTTAGGGCTCCATCAAACACCCCAGGCCAAAACTGTGTGCATCACATGGTTTCTGTAAACCTACAGTATGTGTAGACAATGACCATCATCACCAGTCCTTGTAATCCCCCAACTTTATTTCCTCTTTTATTTTAAAAATATGAAGAGGGTTGACACTGATGTTCTTGTGACATCCTTACAGGGAATTTTCTCAAAGGAACCTAATGTTTCCTTCATTTATGAGCTCTGGGCCTGTTTCCTGGGTCAGGGAGGGGTATTGGTGAGTGTAGGGAGCCAGCCGATTGATCATGCCCACAGCAGGCTGTGAGCAGTTCAGGCTGTGAAGAGTTAACCTCTCAATTGGCTCATTTTAAGAAGCAAGTCAGACCGAAGAGCTTACATGACTCATAGAACCCCATAAGCACCACAGTAGCACACAGATTAGCATGAACTTCCCATTAACCACACAGTGGAGACCAGAGAAATGGCTCATGAAGCTGTGTGGGCTCAATATGAGATAACATAGTAGCCAAGGTCAGAGTAACTCACTCCCAAATTCCATTCCCACAACTAAACCCTCCGTAACTAGGACAAGGTTCTAATTACAGCCTATATTTTGTCTATACTGTTCCTAATTCTAGAATGCTTTGTCTTGTCTGAGCTTTGCCTGCTTTAATATCCATAGTCACACCCTTGAATGTAGCTTCTCTTTACACCAGTCTGATCTTTAATAAAAATCAACGGTTTAGATAGACCAGGGCCTTTGCACGTTGCTCCACACTGACCATTCTGGCTTCTCACTTTTTTCTTTAATTCCATCTTTGAGTCTTTCTTCAGCCCTTTGTTGTACACTGAACAGGAGACTGGAACCTGCTGCAAAGGGCTCTGGTAGGTGAGAGGCTGTATCTCTCCCTTGTGGCGGTTCAAGTCAGGCCTGTGTTTACCAGATTTAGAATCAGTCACAATAATAGGTAGGGCCTTGGTAGGCTGAACATCTATTTTAGTCTTCCGAGTATCATAATAAATTAGCCACCACTGTTGAAGATATCCTCAGGCTATGCTGTTCTAAGAACAGCTCTGGCTCTGCTGCTATGACTAATGTCCACACGTGAGCACTGCCATTTGGCCTCTCCAGTGTGTGATTTCTGCATGCCCACCAGTTTGAGAGGCTAGTTCAGAGACAGCTTCTTCCCTTCCTTATCAGTGCCAGTATGTAGGATTTAGCTACTCAAGATCTTATTTCTCAGTGATATTGGTGGTCTTTACCACTGTATTACTCAAATATAGTAAGAAAGTGACCAGGTAGATCACACATGAATCTCCAACATTACTAGCTCCACGAGCTTCTCCTCTACATTATTCTAATTAACTTTTAATACCTCATTTTAGCACAGGCCGCTCCTGAGTCCAGGTTTTTATGAAACATTTGACAATCCAATCCTGTTGAACTCTAGTCCCAAAATAAGTTCTGCCAAGTACATCAAGAGTGTTAATTTCGGGCCGGGGAGTTAGCTCAGTGGTTCCGGCGCCTGTCTTGCAAGCGCAAGGGCCCGGGTTCGATTCCCTGGTAACCACATAACAATACTGGGTGTGGAGACTCACCCCAGCAGCAACCAGTACCACATACCACAGTGCCGGGCGTGGTGGCTCACGCCTGTCATCCCAGCACTCGGGAGGCAGAGGCAGGAGGATTGTGATGTGAGTTTGAGGCTGAGCTCGGGGCCAGCCTGAACCACAAAAGCGAGACCCTGTCTCAAAAAACCAAAAAAAAAAAAAAAAAAAGAGTGTTAATTTCAGCTCATTTCTAACCAGGTTTCTTCTTGCTTTGATTCATGCCAAGAAACTATTATATATTTCTGCCCATGAAAATAGCCAAGTCCTCTCATCTACGCTATCTCTTTGGTGGGCAGATTTCTGTTTGTGCCCCTGTAGCATACAGTAATATAATTCTCTCTATAGAAGTTAGCTATGGTAGCATATGCCTCTAGTCCCAGATATTCAAATCACTTGAACCCAGGAGTTTGAAGCCAGTATAGCCAACATAGTGATAACAGTATCCAAAAAAAAATTAAAAATAAAAACAAATAATTTGCCTTATAGAGGTGATGGCATTTACAGAAAGCAGGTTGTATTGGTCAGTCTTCCTGTTGCTGGAACCAGAATAGCTGACCCACACTTAAAGGAGGAAATGGTTTCTCTCAGTTTCTACAAATTCAATCTGTGGTCCCTTGGCTCCAAGACAGGAACATCAGTTGTGGCAGAGAAACGCTGCTTAACTCATGGTAGCCAGGAAACAGCAAAGGAAGAAAGAAGAGACGGGCCAGACAAGGTCCCAGGTCATGACTCCATGACCCACCAACACACACACAGAAATGGTTTCCTAGTCCCCTGGGTCAGTAATGGTGAACCTTCTAGAGCTTTTAGTGCTAACAATCAGCTGTGAGACATGAGCCATAGGTTTGCCACCACTGCCCTAAGTGTCCCAAGCCTGGAGAGGACTTTAACTGTCACTGGCATAGGGAGGACTAGCATCTCCTTGATGGGTAACTGCTGGTCAAGGTCAATATAAAATCTTAAGCAATGAGAGACTAGTACTGTCTGATACAAGAGGGACTGCTCTTCTTGGTCCATTATATTCCAGATTTAGATACTTAGGTTCTTAGAGTCCACCAAATCTTTCCTAGTATCCTTATTTTAATTCTTTGGGTGCCATCCTTCACAATCAACTGCTTAGGAAAATACTTAAGTTGTAAATTCAGTTCTGTAACCTAGAGAGTCAAACTCTGGTCTCATTTTAAGACACGGTAATTGTACATTGATAAAATATGATTCCACAGGTTAGTCTCAGAAGCCCCTTTCTCAAAGAAAGGCTGTTAAGGTAGTGATAGAAGCTCCTTTGTCCTTGTTTTAAGGTAAGAATTTAAAATGAACTAGTTTGCTTTTGGTAAGGTCTGCAGTGGAATCAGAGGTAGACTTGCTATTCAAGTCTTACACTCCTCATCTGTATCACAATGCACTGTAGTAACCTCTTAATCTGACAAACATTTTGCTCTTAATTACTATTCCATCCTAGCTATTTGCCTCCTGGAAAACAGTATCCAGTTTCTCTCTAAACAAGAAGTTAGAACCATGTGAAAACTCAAGGCCACGTAACCAATGTCTTATCACCTTTAAGAAGCTATTTCTTGGCCACATTGTGGTGCTGAATGGTAAGTCAGGTAAGATTCAGTAAGTGAACTGGATACCATTCAGGGTCTTTGAAGCAGTACCACTTTTAATTCAAAGAACTAAATTCTTATAAAATTCTTAATTTCTTGTAAAAATCAAAACCAGGAAGCTACCTTTAGCCTTTGACTTCATATGTACATGACATCATCTGCTGTAAGTGCTATCGTCTTTATGACTGTTTGCATTCATGAAATCTGAAAGACAAGGAGGCCAGCTGTTGGCAGCAGTTTTGTCTGTAGGAACTCACTTATCTAACTGCACTCCTCTGCGCCTGTGGCTTCCGCCTCTGCTGCGTTCCTTCGATTTCAGTTCTGCTTGCTGCATATAGACAAAACCTAAATCTGTGAGAGAACAGCAGACCCACAACAGAATCTGTGAAATGTGAATTTTAATTCTCCAGATTCTGTAGTGCTGCTGGAGAGAAGAGAGACTGCACTGGCGAATGGAAATGGATCTGCAAGCCAGGAAAATTCTTGCTCAGTAACTTTAAGATGATGCTAGATGTCTGAAGTAGTTAATATTTAGGATTGACCTCTGGGATGTAAATTTCAAATGCTTACTCTAGTAATAAATTAAGAGATCTCTTCCCCAGATTCATCTGGCATTTTTGCCTCTCATGTTCCCATGCTATTTTCTTTCTGGAAGTAAGATTAGATACTATTTTTAATAGGGCTGGTCATAAGTCATCAAGCAAAATGAAAATATTTTGATGAAATATTAATTTGAAGAGCCATTATTTCTTGTGATCATGTAACATCTTTATTAAATTTCAATGAGAGCTAAAAATCAGAATGTGTTTGAAAACCACAAATGCAGTCATACACATTTTAAGCCAAAGGCTAAGATAGCTTCCTCGCTTTGATTTTTACAAGTTACTAACAATTTTATTTGACTAGCTGAGACTCTCTATGGTTATAAATATGTAAATATGGCACACGATCCCTAGATCAAGGAAATTAAATCACACTGAGGTGAGACTGTTACTAACCCTATAATGCAACACTCAGAATCTACCTACTTTATTATTACCAAATAGCTAGATCATCAGTATTCTTGACAGACTGATCCTTAGGGTAGAGCTTCCTCACAGGAAGGAGAAACCTAGTTTAAATATAATGTAGCCTAGATGACAAAGAAAGTATTTCTCCATGACAAAAAAATAAAAAACGGATCAAGAAGTTAGCTAATAGAGTTCTCTAAAATTTCCCCAAAATAATAAAGACTGAAGGGTACCCAGAGACTGGTGCCTTATCCACACTATGCTTCTGGACTACTGAGTGTGACAGTATAGCTTCAACTCAAAGTATTGTGTCTGAATAGGGAAATAATATGGAAACCCTTTTAAAAATAGCCATATAAAGATATGTTCTTGAGATATGTTCTCTGTGTAATGTTCAAATACATTGGACCTCCCAATACCGTGCATTATATAATTAAATACAGAGATATCAGGTGATGTGTTTCAGCATGCATGAGTTTCAATGGAGGCACTAGTTTAAGAACACATTCCCAGGGAAAGCCCTGAGCCTGAGAATGGGGAAAATAATCAATAAATCTAACTTTAGTTTCTATTTAAGACCAAATGGTTCTACAAGAAACAAAGATATGAAGGAAAATGTATATGTAGGTCTGTAAACAGGCCTTTATGTGGTACAATGAAAAAGATTAAAAACAGTGTAAAACCCCTAAATTCTGGTTTATAAAAAGGCAGCAACAAAGTTTTAATTTCTTAAAGGACATGACAAAACCTAAATTGATACATCCAAAAGAAAACAAGGGTAAGTTAATTACTGCTTTCCCACTTCAATATTTTGTCAGTCATGAGAAGGTAGCTGTGGGGCACCTCCGTGATAACTTGCATAGCTCTTTGTGTTCAGACTCTAGAATCTGAACAGTTCCACATGGAAATGGTTTTATATATCAATTTTCATTTTATTTTGTTGTGGTGCTAGTGATAAAACCCAGGACCTTGGGAATGCTAGGCAAATGCTGTGCTACTGAGCCATGATGTCAATGATTTTTAATTTAGGTCTTTGAATTTACATCAGAATTCACAGCATTAAAAATAAATTCAAAAAAATAAATTCAATATCAAAAGTCATCTGTGCCTTCCCTCTATAATTTTAGAAAAGCCATCTTCTAACACGATTTGTAGTACTCATTTGCCTTTTCACAACTGCCACTGTCTTCACAAACCATTGGCCATGCCAGGGATTTAGCTGAGTGGTTCCAGCACCTGCCTTGCAAACACAAGATCCAAGGTTCAATCCCCCAGTAACCACACATGCAACAGTTCGGGGTGTGGTGACTCACGCCCACCAGCCATCAATACCACATACCACAATGCTGGGCGTGGTGGCTTATGCCACAGACCAAGAGGCAGGAGGATGGCTGTGAGTTCAAGGCTTGCCTGGGCTATGTAGTGAGCTCAGAGCCAGCCTGAACTACAGAACAGAAGTAAGACCCTGTCTTAAAACATATAAACAACAACAACAAAAAACCATTGGTCAAGAATACCGAAGATTAAACGTGGGTTCTGAGGTAAAGTAGTAAGGACCTGTCCAAAGTCACCTGTTCCAGTTACTTGCAGGCTGAGAAGCAGGGACCCTCGCCTTCCATCAGGTTCCATGGTTACTGCCCAGGCACCCTACTCCTAGTCACAATGGCCCCACTCACACTGCCTCTCAGCTTTGTTGCCTCTCAGCTTTGTAGCCCCGTGTAACACGTGGTAGGAGGCACAAGTCTATCTGTGCTTTTCCACCTAAGCCTTCTCCTTCAGGCGCCCCCATTTATTTTCTACATTAAGAAATTGACAGCAGGGGGGCCGGAGATATAGTTCAGCGGTTCCGGTGCCTGTCTTGCAAGCGTAAGGGCCTGGGTTCGATCCCTAGTAACCACATAACAATACTGGGCATGGAAACTCACCCCAGCAGCAGTCAGTACCATATACCACAGTGCCGGGCGTGGTGGCTCACGCCTGTAATCCCAGCACTTGGGAGGCAGAGGCAGGAGGATTGCTGTGATGTGAGTTGGAGGCTGAGCTCAGGGCCAGCCTGAACTACAAAGTGAGATCCTGTCTCAAAAAAAAAAAAAAATCGACAGCAGAAAGAATTTAGAATTTTAACAACTTGATCATAAAAGTAAATATTTAGCAGACAATTTGTATTATAATAAACTGATTAACAAACAAAAAACCCACATCATTTTCTCACAGCAGTAATATATTTATTGTGCTGAAATCAGGTAACAGGGAATGAATAGCTCTTGGGAACCAGTACAGAATGTTCACAAAGATTTACAAATCTCTAGTCATTACACACTGAGGAGCAAAAAAAGGTGTAGAATCCTCTCAGGCCAAACTATCGCATGTGCTGCAAATTTTCAGTAATTCTCATGACTGCATGCCTTTCAGGGGAAAATATGTAACTTTAATGCACAATAAATATTTTAGTTTACAAAATATTCTGAAATACATTGTATAAACAGCATACATCCTACACATGCAGTTTTGACAAAGTGCGGATTTACTTGGACATAGTCATGCTATTTTTGTCACATTTTCTCTTTCTTATAATGACCTTCTGTGACATCCCCCTAACAAGTTAACCTGTGTATTAAATCATGGTATATGTTCTCTTTCCCTCTTTTTTTTCCAGTTGCTCATTTTTGTTACAGGAAAGACTTCATCGGTAAATAGCAAATTTAAACTGATGTTCTAATTCTTGCTTTTATTCATTTTGTGTTTTAACCATTAACACCTTGTAACATCAAGCACTGAATTTAACCATCTTTAGCACCAAGGAGTCAAGCATATTGCACCAATGGATTTACACTTCACGTCTAGTTAATAAATAAAATTTTGCAACTTAGTTACAAGAGAAATATCACTCCCAAAATTAAACATGTTGAAAGACAAGGATAATTCACAGAAATGTTCAGTGTATGCTATTTGTAAAAAAGCCAAAAAATTCTAGTGGATTCAAAAGTGAAAATTAAAATTTTACATTAGAGGACTCCTTGATTTTTTAAATTAAATTTATTTAATTTTAAATGTTCTTTCCAGCAGAAGAGGTAGGTTATTTCCACATTTGAAAAAAAAATCAGTAACAGCCACAAATCACAAGGAAAGCCTGGTAAAAATCAACATACTTTCTTCTAACAGCACACAGATGTAACTATCTGATGATGTTACTAATAAAGATGAGTTATTTCATGTTTTGATCAGACAATAATCTTAATGTCGATACCACATTTCTGGGAGGAATAGGAATATTCAAAGGCTGCCTTTTCATCACAAAAATTGTTCCCCACAGTGATTTGTGCCATGAGTCATGGTGACCTCAGGGTCACTACACAGGATTGTATTGTAATCCTCTCTTATTTCACCCACACCATCATCATCAAGCCTCTAAGATTCTACGGAGATGAGCAGATTTTTAAAAATTTAATTATAACCAAAAGCATATACTCTGACTCAAGGTGGAGAGAGTTGACCATTCAGTCAACAAATGAATCAAATGTGCAAATTTTAATGTACCACATTTCCAGACAAGAAATGTGGACAAGAAAGTGTAACAGATTTTAATCAGTTAAGAAATTGGTAATTCAGTCAAAAAAACTCATGAGGACCATGTGTGTGTGATCATCAGTCTTTAATTCAGACTGAAAGATGGGGGCACATACGAGACATAAGAACTTTCACTTGATAGGCAAGTGGGTGTGAACAAAGGGAAGTCTCCAAAGTCACATTAGGATTGCTTTGGTCTGACAACATCGAAGTTAATTAAAAAAAGTTCAAAATAAAAACTTCATAAATAAAACATCTGGGTATTTAATTAACACTTGACTCAGTCTAAAGGTTACTAGTACATGAAGCACATTTGCCTTTTCTCCCCACCCCAAGCCCTCTTTTCCTTCTTCTGTTTTCCCTGAAATTTTATATGACATAGGAGTTTCCTTACTGTCAACAACAGTTAAGGCCCAGTTCAATTTATTCTCCTTTTGCTTTTCCATTTTTTTGGGTTTTTCCATTTTCTACCACGAGCTGTTTTTCTGATTTGTTCACACCATTTGCTGAAATACCATTCATGGCTGTTTTTCCAGTTTTGGTTTCCTTAGGCTCATTGTATGTCCGTGCGTAGAAGTTGAGAAACAGAAATATGAAGCTGATTGCGTAGGCAATCAGGGCCCAGTGCATCCATTTGGGGAAAGGACAATCAGTGTAGAGAGACAGTGCTGTGTGCCCAATGGTCACATGGAATTGAACCTGGAAAAAAAATTTAATCTGAACAGTGAGCAACTTTTTACAGCAACTTTTAATATGCTTATCTATGAAAGGCCCAAATACTACCTTGCTGTTCACAAAATTTAAAACCTGTCTGGTTGCATCTCATTCAGATGTCATCTGCTCAGCAGGGGGTTACTCATGACTTCAGCCTTTCAATCCCATAACCACGGTGTGGGGGTGTGTGTGTGTGTGTGTGTAATAAAGCTCAGCTGTCTGCAAGCTGTCTTTTTTGCCTTCTGACTTCATTTATCTTTCCTTTAAAATATAACTCCAAAAGGCAGAGCCGTCTTACTGAAGGGTGGATCCTGGCCCAATAAAGGAGACTCTTTGAGTATTTGCTGATAATGCTGTCTAATGAGAGTAAAACAGATGGAACTGTGGTCTTCAATTTTGTTTTTCTCTTGTGTTTTGTATAGATTATTTTCCACCAAATTGTCAGCAAGGAGGTACATATACTTTGAAATTGAACTTACCAAAATGGATTATGATTTATTTCTTACAAACAGCAGGCAGGCAAACTTGCCTCTGAATGAACACTGTTCTTTAATATTCTGATAAAATTTATTATGTACTTGAGAATAAGTGCAAAAAAGAATTACCTGAAGTTTTTAAAGTTCTGAAAAGGTGAAAAGCTAAAAGTGAGATGCTTAAAATAAAATAAATTTAAATTATAGTGTATCGATAAATAGTTTGTGCTATAAAAATTCTAAGTTCTATAGTGTTAAAAATGGTAACTTTTTATAAAATTACATTACTAGCCATTGTGGGAATTTCTGGCTTGGAAATACAAATTCAAAACCCCATTTGGAATGGGCAGTTCTAACTTCTTTTTTAAGGATAACACTATCAATATTGTTATATTAAATATTATTAAAATAATTTATTCCATTTAAGTCAAAAACTTGTATTAACTTTTACAGTTTCCCATGGCAAAAATCCAGAGTTTAAGAATTGCTGGTTTCACAATGGTTCTTAGAACTGCACCACCAAAGAAGGGTGTGGACAAGGGTGTGACTGGGTATGGCACACTCGCTGGAGGACAGCTGGACAGGCTCCAGCAAATAAACCTAACAGTTCCTTGGCGTGATTTTTGGTGACTTCCTCACTTTTTTGGACTATTTACTAATTACTGAGAGAAATTAATTATACACACTATATAAACAGCTTACACAATGGAGGACATCTCATGTGGCATTTTGGTTACTAATGAATCCTTCACACCCAGCATTCCACAAAAGCTGCGTTTCTTGTTTGGCTGGGCTTCTGTTTAGCAACTTAAAGCAGAGATAGTATTCCAAATGTGATTCCACTGATAAAACTTCTTACACTATGATTATAGCAAATTATGATAAATCCTGAAGCTTGGAGATTAACTACCAGTTGTCTTTGGATTTTGAGTTTGATTATAGGCCAGTTCAAGACATCGAGCTTGGAGGAGGTGCTGAAAACTGTCTGGTCTGAAGACTCGAGCTCTTCCCCATGTGAAAATACCTGGCTGTGCTATTTAAGGACAGTCTTTTAAACAGAGTAAGTTTTCTGGTCATTATTCCCTTCCTTCACTCTACTCTTCCTTGGCCGTATGTCTCCTTTTCAACTTTACATTCTAAGTGTATGGGCTCTCTTGACAGGAATTTTAAAATGGAATTTCAAAAAAGGTAATCTAATCAAGGACAAGATGAAGATAATAAAATGTTATGTTTAAAAAATGACATGGTTTTTCTAGTTATATATGGATCTATGTACTTTATGATGCGCTAAAATCTGGAAGTATCCATTCCATGGATACTTTTAATTAGGGGGATAGGTGTTATAGCTAGTCTTTTTAAGGACTAGCTTTTAAAGCAAATGGCTTTTGGTCAAGCAAATGGTCAAGAAATCCCTGACCTGGTATACTAGAACTAAGCAGTCCCAATGCTACAGCTAGAGGACGTTAATTTTATAATGGGAAGTGTCTAAAATGACTTAATATATTACAATTAGTAAAATGTAAACAATGCAAGTATTTTACCAGAAGAAACTTCAGAAGCATTTAACTCACCAGCTGCAACATGGTCAGGTATCGTTTCCACCAGAGATACTTCTGAATCCATGGGCCAAATGCAGTTAAGCCATAGTATGAATACATAATCACATGGATAAAGGAATTCATCTGGGCTCCAAAAAATGCTTTAGAAAACAGGACGAAATTGTAAGTTGCAGAAAATGTATCAGACAAGAAACTATCAAAATTTTAAAAGCTAATCCACATTATTTCATATCATTTAATCTTAAGAACAGATGAAGACTAAAAGACATAAAGTTTAGATCTGAGCTTTTACCATGTAAGTAAAATGTGTGCTGCTCCACTGCAAAGGACTTCCAAATTGCTAAATTCTCAAATGGGGCACTCTAGTAGGCTACACGGGACCCTAATACTATTTTAATTCTACTGTTCTTGGAACAAAGAAAGTTATGGCACATCTAAATGTTTTTAGGATTTTTTTTTTTTTGAGACAGGGTCATGCTTTGTAGTTCAGGCCAGACCTGAGCTCAGCCTTGAACTCTCAGCAGTCCTCTTGCTTCTCCCTCTGCCTCCCGAGTGCTGGGATTACAGGCATGAGCCACCATGCCTGATAATTGTTAGGAAAATTTACAAACGTTCCATCATTCCCATTATATGTCCCAATGTACATATCAACAAAATTATGTTTCTTAGGCTTCTACACAGTTTGAAAATGACTGTACATATAATCTATTGAGTATCTATATGTCTACAAAGATAGTCCAGTCAGTCTAAACCAACAGCATTCTTTCTTTTCAGAATATTAAGTCAAAGTATAGATAATAATAATGAACTTTACCATAAAGTTATTTAACAAGTCAAGTCAGACTTATCAGTTTACCCCTGATTTTCTAAATACCCTGTGATTATGAAAAGTACAAGGTGGACTGTACTGTGAGGACTTGTACCTTGGGAACTCATCAGAGAAATAGTATGCTATCCTTCAACTATCTGAATCATTCTTACTCTACAGGCATTTAAAAAGACCAGAGGCAAATTTCAGCCAACTGAGAGTTCAGATCCTAACACTAAGAAGACTATGATTTCATTTAAATAAGACCAAACTAGACCTTTTAATGTCTATATTAACACAGCAGTGGGCCCCAGATTTGGGCTGAAGAGGAACTCTGCAGACTAAACATAACTATTAGAACTAGCCCCATCCAAATACTACTTGTACATCTGGACTTGGGTTATACTCATCTCTGGGGCAAATGTTTAGATATTAAAGTAGTCACAAGTAATCTGAAGCTTTGCTTTCTTCAAATATTTTTAAAAATAAAATGAACATGAAAATGATTAAACTGTGAAAGATGGTTGAAAGATAGGCTGAATCAAATTCCCAGGCTCCTGGTACCCTCCACCCAAGACATCGTGAGTAATGTAGCCTACGGAGGTACAGTGCTGAAATGCTCACCTTGTCCCCCAGCGACCCACTTAATTCCAATCCACCATAGCGTGAACATGGTGCAGTGGTGGTACACGTGCAAGAAAGAAACTTGGTTGTTTTTCTTCCTCAGGATAAAAAACACTGTATCCAAATACTCAACTCCTTTAGACACAAAATACCACCACAAAGCAGCAGCTATCTGTAATAAGGAAGGAAAAGCACGTTACAAACATCAAAATGGGTTTCTACTTACTTGGCTTTCTACTCGTGTTAATAAATCCAAAGTACATTACACAAAATACCCAAGGCATAGAATCGTGTGTCTAGGTAGGTACTGCACATACATGGACAGAAAGGAAAAAAAAAAATCCAGGGCTGGGCCAGGGATTTAGCTCAGTGGTTCCAGTGCCTTCCTTGCCACGGGCAAGGTCCTGGGTTGGATCCCTGGTCACCATATACAACAATGCCAGGCGCAGTGACTCACGCCCACCAGCTATCAGTACCACAGTGCTGGGTGTGGTGCATCACACCTGTAATTCCAGCGCTCAGGAGGCAGAGGCAAGAGGATTGCTGTGAGTTTGAGGTTCAACTGGGCTTCACAGTGAGCTCAGGGCCAACCTGAACTACAAAGTGAGGCGCTGTCTCAAAAAAACAACAACAACAAAAAAAACCTGTCCAGGGCTGTATCTATCTACTCAGGGCCAATAGTCAAGAGATAAGATTCTCAGTTATATAGGGGGATGTTACTCAGTGTCAAACTCCTGAACACAGAACGATGAGCGCATTCACACTGCTATTCTTTTTCACTTGGTGGAGAAAAATGTTTGTAAAGTTACATCAGGTGTTCGTGTGCCGCCTACTATTATCTCTGATGAATTTACAATGCATTTATATAGCAATCAACCTGCTTCAACATCTCCTTTTAACATTTACAACACAGTAAATAGCAAATCATGGCCACTGTATTCGATAGTAAAGTCCTTCAAATGATAAAAACACAAAAAGAAAAAAATTATTTCCTAGGTCATAAATATAATCCTGTTTACATACATAAGTCTCTTCTCTTCCTGGGCTCTAATTAAGACACCAGATGGTGCAGAAAGATTACACTACATGCTGAGATTAAGGATCCAGTAAGAGGTGACCTTCGTGTGTGTGTGTGTGTACAGTTTAAAATATTTCACAAGAATCTTACTGTAACAGTAATTGAAATCTTTTTATATCATATTCTATATCGTATGTAAAAACAGTAAATAAGAGTATATAACAAATCTATTTATAAATGTGTTAGAAGTTCAGCACATTCATTCATAGACTGAGGTGCTGTAGAGTTGAAAGGTCCTGCCTTCATTTTGTACCTGCATAGTAGGTGTCATAAGCTTTTGGGTTTTGCTTTAGAAAAGACTTACTAGTTTATTCATATGTCTGTCAGTTAGGGACAGCACTGAGCGTGAGAGATAGAAGCTCTGACACTGAGCCCTGCCCTTGGATTTGTGTCCATTTCTATAACTGGGCAACAATTCAGTCCATAAAATAGAAGCAAAGTCCCTTGAGCTACAAGTTTAAAACATGGAGGAAAAGGAAAGAGAAAGACCAGAATTTTTTAAAATTCATTTCTTGAGATTTCCTAAATTGTCTTGGACAATGTTGAAAGTAACTGAATTGGTTCAAAATAGGCTTGGAACACCCAACTTACCATGCACAATTATGAATAGTGCTTTAAAATAAAGTAATCATAATCACTTGGGCATAGTAAATTTTACCTAGGACAAAAGAGGTATGTCTTATTTTTCCTCTATTTGGGCCTCAAAGTAGCTACAGTTTCTGTATAGTGTTAAACTGTATTAGAGCTCTTTGAATAGTGAGAAAAGGGATATTTCTTAGCTGCATATTAATGAACACAAGAATGTTTCCTTTACACATAATATTTACTCTACTGCATCCACTGATGGAGGAAGGGGCAGAGGAAGACTCCTAATGCAGTCTGTTGGGAATCTCAGGTTCTTTCCCCTCCTAGATTACAATTCTCATAGTAACTTGTGTTTTTACTTAAAGGAGATAATTTAGTAATTAACAGAATGCTAATTGTGAATCTTTGTTCTGGAAATATTAGTACATTTCCCTCTCCAAGCATAATATCTGCAAAAAGCAAGTCAGGACTTCTCCTGCCCTCTTCCTGAACAAGCCAGAGGTCGGCTCACCACTAAGGAGCCTGTGGGCCACGGTGAGCAAAGGCAGCTTTTCCCTAGCCAGCCAGTCTGAAGTAAGTGGCCTTCCCAACTCTTTTGCCCTGCCACCAGCTTTATTTCCCTCCTGACCACTGTTTGTACCACCTGCCTACTGTCCTGCCCTCGCTAGACCATCAGCGCTGGGAAGGCAGACGCCTCACAGTCATCCCCACCTGTGTCCTTTGTGCTGCACATAAAACCCACATGACAAAGGAGTGACTCCGCATTTCTGTAAACCTTCCAGTAGGGAAAGGAAGATATGGACAAAAATAGTACATTAAAGGAATTTGGTCTGGGCCTTGGAGAGTAATGATATTTTTACTGTCAAAACTAATGCTAGAAAGCTATGTTTCTCAATGAAAAATATTATGTATTACACTATTGCTACATGTTTTACATATAACAAACATATAAAACACATGCATATTTTGTATCCTATACAATTTTTCAGAGGAACCACAGTATACAAGAGCTATTCATTAAATAGTAAGATAATGTGTTCTTTCTGCCACTTAATTTAAATGGTAGTTTTACTAAGATAATTGGAAAATAAAATATAACATTATACTATTAGTGGTTTATTTTCCACACATTTAATAAAGACCAAGTTTATGGATTGCAAATTATGTATGCTTAATACCTTAAATCTCACAGTTCATAAACTATTTCCTTTTCTTCAGATTTTTCTCAACAAAGGAATCAGATTGTCTTTATAAATTTCTGTTCTTGACCAAAAGTAACAAAAGTATAAACTACTTTTACATAAAACAGAACATTGTAAAAGTACTACTTTCTAGTAATCCAATATATATTCACTCTTACACCACTAGATAAAAGAACACACTAGACAAAGTAAGTGTTTATAATGTACTTACCCTGACTTCATTAACATTATTAGAATAATCCACAGTCTGGCAAATATAGCTATATCCTGCATTATATGATCCCATGAATAACTGAAAAAAAGGAGTAATATTTGGAATAAAGTTTTAGTAGATACAATATTAAAAATACTAAATTCAAAATGTACCCTTTCAAATTATTTTAAGAACAGTATTTTCTGAAAAAAATCCATATTCATTAAACATTTAAAATAGTAAGATTTCTAAAAGTTACTGTGTATCACTTGTTTTATAGTTATAGTTAAAAGTCAAATTAAAAATCAAATATAATCTTTAGACTGAGACATCAAGTCTATTTCATAATGTGAAGAGACATTTTTATAGCCGTGTTTCGGACCCGAGAGCTGTCCTGCCTAACTAACTGGTCTCTAGCCTTGACACAGTGTGGTACATATCTAACAAATCAAATAAAGGTTTCTAAAGAAGGTTTTTGTTCAGTTGAGATTATAGACGAAGTTGTCAAAAGAAGAAAAAAAATTATTTTGTATGGTCTGAGTACCAGAAGTCAAACCCAGGGCCTCACGCTGGTCATGCAGGCACTGCATCTCTGAGCTACCTTACTGGCTCAGAAAGTTTTTAAGGAAGAGGTACTCTTAGTTTTCCTAGCATCACTCATCAGTTCTCTGCCACCACACAGAACTGGAATAAATCTCTTAGGAAGCAAGTTCCTTCTACTCTTGTAATTTGAAAACTGGCTGTGTCACTCTGGCCTCCAGGATTTTCTTTCAGCTGTCATGGAGCATTTGCTGGGGTCCAGAAAAGTCCAGGATAGTTAGTAGCAAAACTTGTTTGCAGTGTTTTAACAGTTAATTCATTTTAGTTCCAACCCAAAATACAATAAACTTACATAATGGGATTTAACTTGAAACTGGTACTTACATCTACGTATTTTGATCAGTTACCAAACCTGAAACTGACAAACAAGCTTTTAAAATAGATAGCTGCTATTTACTGAGTACTTAACATGTACCAAACAACACAAAAAAATTATCTCACATAACTCTGATGTTAACCTTGGATAGTAGCTATTTTCCATGTTTTAGTGAAGAGAAAATGAAGCTAAGAAAAGCTAACTTCCAATTTCATGTCAGAACAGCTGGTGAGAGTAACTGTAGAATCCATTCTTTGATTCAAAGTTCCATTTTAAACTATTCTATACTTTCCGTGCACCTCTACTGCAATCCAAAAATTTACAAATGTTAAAAATTTAATTTTAGAGTAATTGTTACTATAGAATTACTATAGATCAGCCTTAATAAACCTACCTCTCTGAAGATAAAAAGATTAAGCAAAACCATCCCAAAGTTATAGATAATGAGCACGAAGCGCATCTGAAATGGCTCCCGGTCCTTCATCCACTTTGGCCCCAGCCACACGAACAGGAGGTAAAGCGTGCTGATGCTGAGCGTTGGCCATGGGGACTGCATGAGCGGCCAGTTCTCCACACGCTTATCTACAAGAAAGCAAGATGACACAAAACTGACTAACCGCACAGATCTGCACAATGAACTTTTAAGAATGTTTTAAATGAAAACATTTAATTTTCAACTTCCTTATTAGAACAAACACAGTTCACTGTTCATGAGTCCCAACAAAAATACAGGATATAAAAACCAAAGAAACAAGTCTGATTTCTGTAAGAGGCTTTTACTATTCATTTGATTACTTATAGCACACATTATATTTTATAAAGAATCTAAAAAAGAAAGAAAGTGAACTATAAACAGATGAAAAGCTAATGAAAGACTTCAGAGACCAACAATAAATATTTTAATGAAACACTTGTCTTGCAGGTCAGATATCATGGCAGTTTGGAAGATGCACTCTATGTCCAATCCTAACGCAAGTAAGACTTAGGTGGCAAGCTGGGTGTGATGGTCCATGCCTGTAATCTCAGCACTCTGGGATCCTGAGGCAGGAGGGCTGCAAGGTCAAGCCTAGCCTGGAACACTTAGCAAGACACCCTCACCTGTCCCAAGACATGGCAGAAAGTGGCAGGCAGCACAGAGCCAAGGCCCTGGATTCATTCCCCAGTACCAAAAAAAAGACTGGAGATGTGTGGGGCAATGGAGTATTTAAAGGAACAAGAAAACAGTTAAAGTTAGTGTTGCATAACTTATCTAAATAGTAATTACAGTGAAGACAGGTTTAGCTTTTCCATTGAAAGTATGCATTATTGTATTATCCATGTACAGCCTATTTGTATTTTTCCCTAAAGCTGTAAATTAGTATAAATATATATAATGTAATACATTATTTCATATATGAATTCACTGTTCAGAATATTCATACAACAACCTGGAAATGATTTTATAAGTTTCTTACCTCAAGTAAAACATTTTTAAGCAAGCATTATAAAATACGGGATTAACAAAAATTCATCTTTTAATACACAAACAGTTAATATCAATTTTTGTATTTCTGAAACTAAAAAGCATTTAACTTGTGAATCTAAGGTCTGTTTTATTCTTGGCAATGTAAAACATTTTATGTTCTACTTTGAGAAAAATAATGTGCTTGTAAAAATAAAGGAAAGATATTTTTTGGCCTGTACCTAGGATCCATTCTAAATGAATTTAATATAAATACAATAAGACCCTATTTAAACTATTTTGTTCACAAAGATCACATATGGAAAATAGTTCTAGATTAAATAAGCCCTAAAATGTTGATTAAAATATATTATTTCTGTATACTGTCAGTAGGCAGTAAGACACAACACATAAAACAGTGTTTAAATGCCGGGTGTGGAGACTCAACGCCCACCAGCAATCAGAACCACATACCACAGTGCCAGGCATGATGGCTCACGCCTGTAATCCCAGCACTTGGGAGGGAGAGGAGGATTTCTGTGAGTTCAAGGCTGAGCGCAGGGCCAGCCTGAACTACAAAAAGCAAAACTCAAAAAAAACCCCACTATTTGACCATATTATCTCCAAATACAAGAAGTAACATGATTACTATGGTTTCAGTGAAATCAGAGTTATTATAAAGATGAACTCATGACCTGAAAGAAAAGTATAGGAACATAAATAACTGATTTATTCCATAATTTTTTTTTTTTAGGTTTTTGAGACAGGGTCTTGCTTTGTGGTTCAGGCTGGCCCTGAGCTCAGCCTCAAACTCACATCACAGCAATCCTCCTGCCTCTGCCTTCCAAGTGCTGGGATTACAGGCGTGAGCCACCACGCCCGGCACTGTGGTATGTGGTACTGGTTGCTACTGGACCGTGAATCTCCACGCCCAGTATGGTATGTGGTTATCAGGGATCGAACCTGGGTCCTTGCGCTTGCAAGACAGGCGCTGGAACCACTGAGCTAACTGCCCGGCCCTTATTCCATAATTTATAAAGGCCTACCATTCATGGAGATTATGGTTATAACACACATCAAGCATATTTCAGAGTTAAAAATAAATGAAAATATTTGAAAGGAGAAATAGTAAAGCACTCAGAAGTACGTGACTTAGAAGATGGGGTGGCTGGCTTGTGTTAAAGCCACTACTATTTTATCAGTGGCCATTCTCTTTTTAAGTAACATTTTGTCCTTCTGCTGGTAAGTTAAGCATCTTCCTCTGACTATCTCTCCATGCCCCAGGTCCCCTTGAACAACACCAAAATCCTGTTCCAGGTCATACAGAAGCTACGGTGATGTCTTGTTCTCCAAGATGCTGAGGCCAAAACCCTTGTCTTCTGCATTACGCTGATATAAAGAGCAAAAGTATTTGTTACTGAGGATAAGATTATCTCAAGGAAAGACGATAAATTCATCTGTAAGGAGATCTTACTTTCTCACATCATAGATTATTTCTCACCCTTACCACATACAGGAGTCTTACTATATTCAAAGAAAATTCGGAACAGCAAGTAGGGAAAAAAAATTACAGAAGTTCAAAAATTAGCCAGAAATTCCAAGTAAATAAAAAGGTTCGTTCTTCTTGGTATACAGTGTGGTATATTGTGTATCGGCCTCACATTCAATAGAAAACTTTAGAGGACTATCGAGAGACAAAGAGACAATGGAGAAAAACTGCAAATCTTACAACATGAAAGCCTAAGGGAATCCCCCCAAAACGTTCATTCAGCAACAACTTCACCCCTGTTTTCAGCCTCATAAAAGGCCACAGCTCCCACCATACCTTCCTCAAATCAGTCCTTCCAGTCCACACAGGTCAGGTGGTGCTCATGTTTATGGAAGCAAATGTAATTGTCAACACCTGAACCATAGAGCAGCTCCCAAATATTTGCAGAGTTCCCCAGTGTCTTTATTACTATTATGTAAGTTGTATGTGTTCATCTGTATTTATTTGTAGTATTTTCTGATAAGACTCAAATATCTCATTGTATTATATATTCCTTTTTCCAATAAAAAGAACTGAGGGTGTCCTGCATCCACACAGCATCCAGCAGGCCTGTCCTGGGTCCTGACTGCTCTCGGAGCCGCCGCCGCATGTCGTAGGGGTGGAGACAACACAAATATGTCTAGCTGGGAAAAGACAAAGAGGGTTCATCAAATACTAAGAACTTGTTAGAGATTCAGTTTATTCTCTAGCTTCAGAGGCCAGAGTTAGGACATATGAGAAGTTCCAGGGGAGTGAATTTCTAAATACTAGGTCCTTCCTCCAGAAACTCTCTCTTACTAAAAGGTATAACCTTGCCTAATTTTAAATTAAGAGAAATCTAAAGCCAAAGAGTCCATAGTGCATCAAAACCTAGGGTAAACAACTTTTTTTTTTAACTATGAGAGAGTTACTGGCACAATCCCCTAACCTCTTCCAGATGGCTAAGGGTTAACACTCAGAAATAGTTTCCACTGAGCATACTTACATTGACTGTTTCATAAAGCTCATAGTAGAAAAGGTGGTGTGACACAGTTACAAATATTAATTTAGCATCTTTTAATAAAGATAGAATTTTATATGTATTAAAAAGCCACATAACAGGCACATGACTTTTTGTCAAAATCTGCAGTCTGTTCACTATCTTGGCCCTCTGTGTGAGTGCAGGATCTTCACGGTCAGCGGGGGATGCTCCTCTCCACCAGCACAGTGTGAGTCCAGGGCTACTCTGTGTCATCTGACTGGACAACTCGGCCTCCTGGATGCTACATGTTCTGGGCAGATGACTTGCTCCTTGACTCCTCAAAGCTCATTACCATATGTACCAGAGAAAGCAGGATGAGTACAAAGTGGGACAGTGGTAGAACAGAAAAGGGGACAAACAGATCCTGGAACTTCTCACTGAAGAGAATCTGCCAAGCAGACAGGGAGAAGGGCCTTTATTACAGAGGCCAGAATTACAGAAACTTACAAAAGCCTCCTTTGCATGAACAACCAGAGATTCTCAAAGATAAGCAACTGAATACTCAGAGAGACCTGAATAAACAAATAGCCCAGAAACAACTCAAAATGCTTACTTTGGAAACTGAGCAGAGACCTGGTAGAGGATACACACACACACACACACACACACACACACGACACAGAAGAAATTCAAGATTCTTTAATAGCTCTTATAGCCTATAATAAGGAGAGAAGAGGCAAGGATTGATCGTGTAGATAATGGAGGGCCGAGGATTTAGCTCAGTGGTTCCAGTGCCTGTCTTGCAAGCTCAAGGACCCGGGTTCGATCCCCAATAACCGCATACAATACTGGACGTGGAGACTCATGCCCAGCAGCAACCAGTACCACATACCACAGTGCCGGGCGTGGTGGCTCACGCCTGTAATCCCAGCACTCGGGAGGCAGAGGCAGGAGGATTGCTGTGATGTGAGTTTGAGGCTCAGGGCCAGCCTGAACTACAAAGCGAGACCCAGTCTCGAAAAACCTAAAAAAAAAAAAAAGATAATGGAGAGATGTGTGATTGGTTCAGCCACGGATGCTGTGACAGGTGAGATGAAGGAAAAAGGAGTACGTCAGAAGTAAGGAAGACCTGACTGAGGTTGTCAAACACCTGTCTGTTCCTAGAAAGCCCACAAAAAATCACAAGCTTGTTAAAATATGGGTTCCAAGGCCCCTGCCCTGATTTACAGAGCTGTCATCTCTGGGGCAGCTCATGGCATGAGCTCAAGCAGAGATCCCTGCTGTTCTGACAGGCAGACCGGGAGACCTCTGTGACTCAGACAGGCTGCACTGCCCTGCACAAGACAGGGAGATCTGAGGGCAGCAAGGGGCAAATCTACAGGCCCAGCACTGATGACGAAGGGGAGAAGGCAAAGAAAAAGCTGAAGATTACTGCCTGATTTCTGGCCTCACTGAGAGCACAGAAGGGAAGTGGCCTGGCCAGAGTGTAAGGGAAGAGGGGAGGTGCGGGAGGAAATGATCACGTGGATGCTGCCCATCTCACTGTAAGGGCTTTGGCGACCTGAGCAGAGGCCACAGCAGGATCTGGAGCCCTAAGGAAGCACTGCCGGGGGCAACTGGCACCTTGAACAGTCCCCGCGATGCACCCCACAGCACAGTCTGGGGTCACCGGGGAGAGCATGTAGAGTGAGAAAGGTGGGCCTGGGACCCTGAGGACCAGTAGAGAGCAGCAAATATGCCCCGGGCAGGAAGACGGGAGGCCCAGCAAGCAGCAGAGCACAGGCTGTGTGTGTCAGGCCCTGCTCGTTCCTCACTAGTCTCTTAACGAGGGAACAGCTGCCTAGAGGTTACGTGTGGGGGTTACATGTTCTGCAGTACATGACAGTCCCCAGCCCCCGAGCATGCCACAAATGCAGGATGGCGTGGGCCATGCTAGTCTGTCCTCCACCTGAATGAATCTATACACGAGCGTGTCCTAGTCAGGAATAACACGGGCCCTCCCTCACTGTCTCCCAGGCCCTTCTTCCTGACTGCGAGTTTGCTGCATGCTAAATTCAGACTCATATCACACTATCAGCATTAGACACTGCATAAGCTACAGCAGTTACCTGGTGTCCCTGGCCTCGAGGATAATAAACGGGGCTGCTGGGAGGAGTAGGAGAGCAAGTGCACAGTGTCTGAGACAGAGAAGAGCTTGCTGCCATCGTCATCACACAACAAAGGTCAGACCATTAAATTCTGTCCCCTCCACAAGAATGGTGAAGCCAAATCAAGAAAAGTTACCATTAACAATTACATTTGGAGAGGCCAGAATGTTTTATAACTTACATACTGAGGAGACAAAACAGTTTATAAAAATATTACAAAATATTTAAAATATTCAAATACTTTAAAATATTAATTGAACTTTTAAATTTTTTAAAGTTTTTTTTTTTTGAGACAGGGACTTGCTTTGTAGTTCAGGCTGGCCCTGAACTCACTATGTAGCCCAGGCCAGCCTCGAACTCACAGCAATCCTCCTGCCTCTGCCTCCTGAGTGCCGGGATTATAGGCATGAGCACTGTGGTCTTGGTTATCAGGTATCAAACTCTGGACCTTGCACTTGCCATCAGCTAAATCCATGGCCCTAAAGATTTTTTAAAAGATAATACAAAACAGTTTTCATTTTGTTTGTTTTTAGTTGAGAGAGGGTCTCATGATGTAGTTCAAAATGACCCTACACTCACTGAACTGCCCAGGGTGGCCCTGAACTTGCAGTGATCCTCCTGCTTCAGCCTTCTGAATGCTGAGATTACAAGTATGCCACCATACCCAGTTTAATAAACAAATTTTTTAAAAGAGTAAAATACTTATAATTCAATAGTTTTAAATAACCAAAGTAATGTCTACATATGCATAAACTACCATGTTTAAAACTTACAACACAGA
Source organism: Petromus typicus (assembly GCA_004026965.1). NCBI lineage: Eukaryota > Metazoa > Chordata > Mammalia > Rodentia > Petromuridae > Petromus > Petromus typicus. The sequence goes on from PVIR01006852.1 coordinate 50,413, forward strand.
ATTACTCTGTGTATTAAAGCAACTTCTTTAAAAGCCTCTCATCAACCTTTTTTTAAAAGGCTGGTTTCTTTCCCCCAAGTGGTCTAATTTAGTAAAGTTCTGAAAAAAAATTAGTAAAATATAATATGCGTAGAAAACACCCCAATTCTTAGAGGAACTAAAGATAAGGAATGAAGATCACAACAAGAAATAATCTTCCATCTGGTGACTGCTTAAGACAGCTCAAGGAACAGAGACAGGTTGGCACAGGACCATGAGCAGAACCCAAGCAGAATTCCAGATCTACTGTTGCTTCTCGTCTCAGAAAGATGAACCCAAGACTCTGTCCCATCTCACCATGTGAAATGGGGCTGAAAATAAGATTACTCCAATCCATGCCTTTTGGATTCAGGCAAAATGAAGTTATTGCTCAATATAAAATGGTTTTAGAAGATATACAAGTTCCTGTTAGGCCAAAATACAACAAAATATTCTATTAAAACTGTATCCCACTGTTTGGTTTTTAAAATATCGGTGAAGCATATTATGGGCCCATGTACCAGAAGAAAATTATAATCTGCAAACTTCAAAGAAATACAGAACTACGAAGTCAGAATTTGCATTTTAACAGGATTACAAGGTGATTCACACATTAAAGCTCAGAAATTAAAGTGCAATCAAGTCATAAAATAAAAATGGGTTTCTAGATTCTACCTGAATAATCCAGTTACTTCTTTCTCTTCTAACAGCATCTCCACCTATTCAATCCACCATAAACAAAAGAAAACCACAAGTCTAATGATTGCTATATACAAATAATTTCAGTAGTATATTCAAGGCACCAAGTATGTACATTTAATATTCTCTAAATCTATCTTTCTTTACTAAGTTAAAACCAATAATTGCAAGTCAACTACTTTTTTATTTTTTTCACGAAGTAGGTTCTACTAATGTACTAATACTGTTAAAAATCCTTTTTTCCCCTGGCCAGTAATTTAGCTCAAATGGTAGTGCACCTACCTTGGAAGCACAAGGGCCCAAGTTTGATCCCAGGTACTGCCAAAAAAAGAGGAAGTGTCTATTCATTTAGACCAGGGATTTAGCTCAGTGGTTCCAGCGTCGGCCTAGCAAGTGCAAGGTCCCAAATTAGATTCCAAGTACATACCACAAGGCTGGGTGTGGTGGCTTACGCCTGTAATCCCACCTAGAACTCAGAAGGCAGAGGCAGGAGGATTGCTGTGGGTTCAAGGTTGGCCTGGTCTACATAGTGAGTTCAGGGCCAGCCTGAACTACAAAGCAGGACCCTGTCTCAAACAAAAACAACAACAACAACAAAATCCATTTTCCCTTATTAGAAAATAAAAGTTATCCATTGGGACAATGTCACACTGTTCATTTCAAGCTCCCTCAAGGAAAAACTGTAAGCCTCTTCTTTAAGCAGGTGATCAATGCCTTCAATTTAGTGCCTTGAAGGAGACCACAGCCTTTATTCCTTGCTGTATTTTTTAAACAACACTTGCTATATAAGAGCTCTTTATCTTTTTGTTCAGAGAATCTGTATGAAAAATGTAGACAGCTGTTATCAGGAAGAAGAAATTTCTTCTAAAGCTGAGGTGAGAGATCCCAAATTTAAGGTCAATCAGAGTAATTTACCAAGACCTTATCTCAAAATTTAAAATATTAAATAGGGATAGGGATAGGAATGTAGCTCAACTTTCCCCAAATTCAGTCCCTTATACTGAGAAAAAGACTGAAAAAATCTATAATGAAGAATAGACTAAGCATCATCTGAAGACCTCTAAGTTTCTTTCTAAAGTTTGATACCAGTATGTTCTTCAAGCCAAGTAAGAGCTTTTATATGTCATTTTAAAGGCAGAAGAAACACAGAAAGCTCTTCAAACACTGCACCCAGAGCACACGCAATGATGGCCTGAGATGTCCACTAGAAAATTGCACCTGCCTGAATAGGCCAACTCAAGACAATCTGGCCAGTTTCCTGTTGAGCAGGGAAACCTTTAACTGGAACCCAGTTCTCCAGAAAGGAAGGAAGAGTAGTGTCCAGGAAAGAGAGAAGAGCAAGGCAGGGAAGTGAGGATCTTGCAGTATGAGGGAATAGGCAGCCTGAGATACAGTACAGGTGCAGACGAGAGAGCAAGGATGCTTATCTAACTCAGCTGTGTAACAGTCACCCAAGAGAACAAAAGAATGACAAAGGACTGAAAAAGCAGGAGGAGGAATGAACTGCTTACAAATTTGCTTTAACAGAGATGATAATAAAGATTTAAAAAGAGGAGGAAGATGATAAAAATTTACGTGGAACATGGAAAATATAGATGAATTTGAAAGCTGCAAAGGAGAAAGGGCAGTACCAAGGCTGAGTGGAGCGAATCCATGTGTGATAGGAACTGATGGCTGCTTACTCCGAGCTTTAGTGTGAGAAAGTTACCTCTGAGATGGGTAAGATCTAGAGAAACCTGGTTTACTCTCCTGGAAATGGGGATAACAATGGCCCTAGCACAGAGCAATACGAAGAGTAAGTGTGATAATAAATATAAAGTACTAGACACAGGACTTGGCACTTAGTGTCTAAGAATACTGAATACTTAAGTGCATTTCTTCATCTCTAGATGGGTAAATACCTAAGTTTAAGGAACACTATGAAGATTAAACATAAGATGTATAAAATGGATTACTACAGGACGGTAAGCCTTAATAGGTCTATAGTAGAAGTGCGTCAGATGGCAGCAAGCATCGCACACAGACAACATGAATTCCTGACAGCACTGGCATATTCATGACAACCAGTTCACAGGGGACAGGAAAGGATGCTTGCTGGGGAAACACACTGAGGAAGAGATTTTAAAAAGAATCATAGCTCACATCTTGGAGGCCAAAATCAGAACAAGGTAAGAAGTTCTCTTCTTTCCTGGTTTCACATTTTCCTAGGCTTCTCAGAAAAAGTCGTTATAAAACTTCCTCCTTGTATTAATCTGGGAGCTCCAAATCCAACCATCCATTCAGGGTTGCCAATAATCTCAACCTTTAAGAACACTGAAACAGGCATGGTCGCACACATCGGTGAACTCAACTATTCAAGACATTAAGGAAGGAAGGTCATGAGGCCAAGGCCAGCCTGGGCAACTTAGCAACTCAGTCTGGTCTCAGTAAGTAAGCAGAAGGGAGATACAGCTAGAGAGGTGCTCTGTGTGACGGCTGTGTTCATCCAAGGCACTGACAGGAACAGGGAGGAGAGGGCAAGTGAGGAGAGAAGGGAGGAGGAAAGAAGAAAGGAAACTGAAATGGTGATTTTATTTACTAAGAGACAGGATGCTGCGTATGTGTCTGTGTGCATTAACTGGAACTTTGGCAAAAATCTTGTTGGCCTTAGTTCTGTAAACTGAGTATTCACTGGATAAAAGACTGCCAGTCCTGAGCTTATTATCTTTTCACTAATTACAACAGTTTTTAGTTTTTCTATCTTGTATTTGACAGACTTTAATAATACACTTTGAATATATTTTTATGATCCTACCGCTCCATCAAAGAGAAGTCAGGTTCATCCTCTCACGTTAAGTGTCACTTCTCATATTTTATATGTAAATTCATAAATATCTCAGTATATAAATTTATGTAAGTTAATATCATTGTTTAATCTCATACACCAGCCCTTATAGGACCTTTGAGCATTTTGGATGCTTTTCTTTACATCATTTCTCCTGGCATTAAGACGTTTGAGGTACTAATACTATGTAGGTAAGACAGCAGCATAAAAAAGGCAGAGAGATGCGTGTATCAGAGACTCAGCTATTTCTTGCCGACCTGCCTAATGTGACAGGAAGACGATAGCATGGGGCTAGATACAAAATTACCTCTATACTATTCTCCTCTGTAACCATATGCAAGTAATTTCACTTTTATACAACTCAGAGACTTCTAATCCCATGGAAATAACCATGCTTCTAGCCTATTTCCCAAGGTTGTTACACAGTTGTACAGCAAAATACCAAGCCAACTGTTATCTTCCTTGTTACCTGCTTTCTATGCAGGAGGACACTTTCGCTTTTATTTTAAATGCTGCATCACCTGTGAACAGGACGATTCTTTTTTAAGTGAGCGTATTCATATTCTCTTTCTAAAACCACTGTACCTTTAAGATGAAGAAAATAAAAGAATCTACTCTTTTACCATTAAACACTGAAGATCATTCTTAGAGGTGCTAGTGTTAATTGGATGATACACAGACTTTTAAAACTGCAACAAATAACATAAAATTTAGCAACCCCATCATTTTTAAGTGTATACTCTAGTAGTACAGTCTGGTAGTACCGATTTCCATGATCATTTTCTCTCTCAAAAGTGAAACTGCATCCCCCTAAACAGTAATGTGCCCAATCAGTTTTCTCCCTCCTGCTCCTGGCAACTGCTGTTCTACGTTCTGTTTCTATGTCTTCAGAAAGCCCACAGAAGGGGAATCACACATACGTATCTGTTTGTGTCTGGCCTACTTCACTCAGCACAGTGTCCTTCAGGCTCCTCTATACAGAGCACATGTCACAACTGCCTTCCCTTATAAGATGAATAATACTTGTATGTATATCCCACATTGTATTATCCCTTCACTCATCAGTGGGCGTGTCAGTTTCTACCTCTTGGCTACTGTGAAATGTTGCTATAAACATGACTATAAAAATACATGAAATTATTTAAAAACATGTATCTGAAAACTTGATAAAAGAGGAAAACAAAAGCTTATTCCTCTGAATGTTCCAGTTCAAGATCACAAAAGCTTTGATGTGATTACACCCAAGTAACTGATTCCTAGTGGATTGATGGAGCCCATCTTGCAAATCCAGGACTCATAGGTTAATTAAAATATGATTAGAGGGCCGGGGATTTACCTCAGTGGTTCTGGTGCCTGTCTTGCAGGTGCAAGGGCCCAGGTTCGATCCCGGCAACCACATAACAATACTGGGTGTGGAGACTCACCCCAACAGCAACCAGTACCACATACCACAGTGTCGGGCGTGGTGGCTCACGCCTGTAATCCCAGCACTTGGGAGGCAGAGGCAGGAGGATTGCTGTGATGTGAGTTGGAGGCTGAGCTCAGGGCCAGCCTGAACCACAAAGCGAGACCCTGTCTCAAAAAAAAAAAAAAAAATGATACTATACTAAAAATGACAGTATTCCATAAAAACAATGACAACAGATTTGAAAACTTAATATACTTATTAGTTGAGAAACATGAAAACTAGTTTGTTTCCCCTTCCTGTAAAACCTACATACTCAGCAATTTTAAAAAATTAAAGCCGTGTTTCCAAACTTGCCAGAAATGATCCAATATAAAGTGCCTATAACGGAAGACCTTTTATCTGCAGAAAAAGTACAAAGCAAGTAAGACAGTTTAGGTCAGTGGCTAACTCTTTTAGCAAACAGAGAGTTCTCTAAGGTCGCTTTCAACTGTACCTTCTTACAGTATACATAGAAATGATAGACCCAAAGAAATGCCCAAGATCTCATCCTGAGCTGTCCTCAGAAGCTACATACCATGTAACTGAGATGACTTTATTCATCTGCTATTGCTCCTGATTTTGACAAAATAGTTAACTCCTGATTACTCCAGGAGTACTGAGATAACTAAACAGGTACTGCAATGTAGCAGCCACAAAGTCCCACTTCGAGCACTCAACTACATGTACCACCTGTTTCTCTCTTCCTCTATCTCTTTCCGTAGAACAAATAATAATTTTAAAAAAGATTAAATACAGTACAAATCTGCTATTTTCACTATTTGATAAATGGTAACAATTTTCTTGGAAAGTATTTAAACTACTGTACAAAGGGAGGTTTCTTAATTAGAGAGTAATATACATTTATTTGAGATTATTTTACTATTCAAAGAAAGTGGCATCTGTGTCCAGAACTTCTGAGTCAAGGAAGACCTTAGTGATTGACTAATTCTCTATCTTCTTATTTTACAAGCAGAGGACGCTAAATTGTCCAGAGTCTCACAGCTGATTAGCAGAAGCCCCAGGACGAAACCCTCTGTCCTCTAACTCGCAGTTCAGACTTCATGTTCACTATACCCTGCAGCCCCCTCACATCCACACACATCAGTGATGTAGCCAATTTGGTTTTTGAAATAATGTCTTGCTGTGAGTCTGCTGACTTTGAACTCATAGCATTCCTTCTGCCTTAGCCTCTGAAGTGCTGGGATTACAGGCTCCACCACACCTGGCAAGTATATGGTTTTATATGGCTCTTTGATGCTTCTAAATGACTTAATAGTTTGATTCATTCTTAGTCAGTGTCAATTAAATTTATGACAAACTAATAATAAAAATCATCTTTAAACTTTCCATAATTTAATATGAACCAGAATTTTATTAGTATTTATTAACCATTAAAATCACTATCCAAAATTACAAATAAAAAAATATCAAGTAAACATATTAAATATCAAATAAACATATTAAATCAACAAATATGTGCAATGCTCTCTAGTGTGGGAGAGAAAAAAATGTAAAGAAGTATAACGTAAACATTCAGGACTAGAGAGGGAATAGCATAAAGAAACAGAAGAGTAATTGCTAATGACAGTGACTTTATGTGAGGCAGCCAAGGCTACCTGGATGTCAGGTATGGTCTTGTGAAGCACAGAGCTATCTAGAGAGGTGGACGGGGCTAAGGTAGTGAAGGCAAAGGGAATGGTGTAAGAACAGGTGGAGATGCACATATTGACCTACAGGCCTCTGAGTCAGCCAATGGACTGGATTGGCAAGTTTCCTCCCCTCTCTTTTCTAAAAGTCCAATACCTTATCCTTTAAAAAAAATCTTCCCTAATGCAATGCACTCGTATTCTAAGGGAAGATAAGACCATAATATCTTCATTTGCATAGGTACATAGCCTAATAATGAAAAAAGAAGAAAGAGGAATCTGTTATACAATGCTTCTCTGTGTGCCAATATATAACCTAATTCAGAGAAAGTGGCTCAATAAATCCAAAGTAATACTTATGTTAATGATGTTAAATTACAGATGACACTATCATACGACTTGAAAAAAACTAATTTTAAAAGGATGATGAGACCTTTGTGGCTCATAAGATCACAAAATCATTGTCTGAAATCTGTATAATTCTTAAAACTCTCCCGTCTGCCACAGAATCTAACTATGTAAACTAAGTCTGAGAATCTGCATTTGTATTTACCCTCCTAGAATTCCATCCATAGCAGGGTGTTCTTGCACAATGGTGTTGCTAGGAAGTGGATATAGGTGTTATCCATTAAAATCCAGCAGTCCGCTGCCTCAGATCAGACTATGGTGAAGGGAAAATCTAAATCAACCAAAAAGATGTCAAATAGTGCTGCTCTCCCAGAGGTTTCAGGGATGTTAAAAGGTAAGACCTCACTGAGAACAAAGACCAAGGGAGGCCTGGTGTTAGAAGCTGGTAATCTACAAATTTATTTTTAATCAGCACTTAAAATGTTTTTTCTCAAGGAAACTAAACTAAAAAGGTTTAGATCTCAAAATAAGCCAAACAGTGCCCATTTAGACAATGAAAAACTATACACTGAATGTGATAAATAATAAAGCTAATAGAAACATGCTGTAAAGTGTTTAAAAGCACAAGCTCCTCTGGGGCCTCGCAATCCCTAAGATAAACCTGCTTGTCCTCCCGCTTATTAGAGCTGATTTAAATGTCCACTCCTACGTCTAACCTGAGTGACTCACTGGCCCTTACTCACATGCCAGTTACCCTGGTTTCAGTACCTGTCCCTGCTGTCTTTAACACCCTCCTCTATCTGCGCAAACATTCTCTGAAGAGTTCTCATCCACTTATTCCAGGGTAGGAACAAAGAACCTGTGGGAAAACAGCTGTTAGAGGCTAAAAAGGCAGTTGTCTGTGCCTTCCACAACTAAAACTGAGGTGCTGGTGAGAGGCAGAGTTAAGAAAGGCAGGAAGAAGTCACTGGCCTCCTAGACCGGGCAAAGCCTCACTCTGACAGATCACACATCTTCAGACCATGGTACCGAGGAGAGGGGAAGGGCAGTGACCACTCCCTGGTGACCGGGCATCTTCCTTCTCCCTCTGTAACTGATGTGTCCTTCCACACAAAGAGAATGAAAGGTGATAGAAACCCGGCTTCCAAATTCCATCACTATTTTACAGGAGCCTTCTTTCCTACTACACTCATTCCTTCTCACTTCTGCCCCCTGCGAAGTGGGTTTAGGAACACCCCAAGCAATGTACACGTGCACACAGACCTCCTGAACAAGGCCTATTTAAAATCATGTAGTTAAAAAAAAAAATAGTGGCTGAGGGAATACTGGGCTTTTCTATTCATTCTATGATGCGTATGTGCTGAATGTTGAGTATACAGAAAGCTATTAAACATTTAGTGAAAGAACAGTAAATTAATGAAACAGACAACATAAATAACTTGGTATTTACAGACTGGGGATTTGCTAATTTTTTAAAATTTAAGATTTAAGATCTGCTAGTTTTTAAAAATTATATACAACTTTCCCTAACTGGATATACTTTTGAGATCAAGATCCCCAACTTAATCATTTTACTGTACTCATAAAGTGAAGAAAACAACAGTGACATGCTCTTTAAGTTTTGACTCTAATGTATGAGTGTTGGTGATTTGGAATGTTAACACACTAAAAGCCACATTTAGTGCTGCCACCAGATGTAACAGCTCAAAATGTCATTTTTTCAGAAAGCATTCTCCCTAAGGCAAAAATCTCTTCAACCATCAAATATACTTAAACTATTCCTATTACGACACTTCCAAGCAGATGTATTTTATCTGCACTTGAAGCATCAATGAAAAGACTTATTTTGTAAACTAATAAAAGGGAAAGAAAGAACCACCCTGGGACAGTCTGCGCAATGAAGCACACAAGTCCTGGAGGCTTCTCACACCTCTTTTTTTTTTTTTTTTTTTTTTTAAGGTTTTTTTTGAGACAGGGTCTCGCTTTGTGGTTCAGGCTGGCGCTGAGCTCAGTCTCAAACTCACATCACAGCAATCCTCCTGCCTCTGCCTCCCGAGTGCTGGGATTACAGGCGTGAGCCACCACGCCCGGCACTGTGGTATGTGGTATTGGTTGCCGCTGGGGTGAGTCTCCACACCCAGTATTGTTATGTGGTTACCGGGGATTGAACCCGGGTCCTTGTGCTTGCAAGACAGGCGCCGGAACCACTGAGCTATATCCCCGGCCCACACCTCCTGAGTAATTTGCATCCTTTCATCACCCTCATCCCTATTTCTCAAGACCATCTTTCCCTTCCACCCATTTTTATTTCCCTCTTTCCATACATCTGATTCATCAACTTTTCTTCAGCCCCATCTAATAAGCCTATTTTTCTACTCTGAAGCTCCCTTATCCAGATTTTCACAAAATTATGCCAAGAAAAAGCGATGCCCCATAATCATAAGCGTGATGTAGCTGAGCAGGAGGAGCACACAGGCACAGACAGGGAAAGTGTGCGCACAGGTGCTCCGCAGGCTGCAGGTGCACTCTGCCTAAACTGCAGAAACAGGGCACCCCACAGGTGCGGAGCTCGTCTGCATAAGAAATACAGTACCTCTGCCTAAGATGTCAGAAGCCGAGGAAGCAGTCTCGGGTTTCCAGAGTGGACAGGCAGCATGAAGGAAAACCTTCCCTCTGACCTGCTAGTGAGACCTCCACTTCTCTGCCTCGGTCCACAATATCATCTAACGTGACCAAGTTTTTGCATGAGGCATCTAATAAAACTTCCCTAATCCTTTTGTGATCTTTTTTTACACAAATGTCATTAGGAAGGAATTAATCACCACGGAGAAAGTATTAAAGCGCTGGGTATGTAGCTCAGTGGTACCGTATTTGCCTACCATGTGCAAGGCCTTGGGTTCAATTCTTAGTTCTGACCCACCAAACTCTCTCACAAAATAAAAGTTTAAAAATATCAAAAGTAAACCTATGAAAATGTATTCTATGTCAAGTTTTCTTTCTCTGACTGGAGAAGTAAGAAAGCTCCAGGAGATGAAGGGAAGGACGAGTCTGAGAGCTCCTAGGTGTGGTTCTGGTACCAGAGTACAATGTCTAACTTCAAGTATGCAAAGCACAATTACCTGCCAAAGAGCTTGTCTGATACTCAGCGCCACAAAATTGTGTAATGAGAGACTCTGATGCAACGCTCAGAGAAGCAAAATCACAGAGATGAAAGAATAGTTTGCAGGTGCACTATAACACACGTACAACAGCACACTGAAGAAAGAGTTTCAAAAGAAACATTCCATTAAAAGTGTCTTTGAGCCCTCTTCCGATATTATCCAATGCTAAATTTGAGACCTCCTGAAAACAAATGCTTTCCTCAAGTAGTTAATGTGTCATCTATGTCAAAAAACCATTTTACCTTGCACAAAAATAACTCCACCAAGTGTTTTTTGTCTGCAACATTTACCTTTTGTATGTACATGTAATAACCACGCACTCTGACAACAAACCCAAAAACTATAAACATATTTTCATTTGTAAAGAGGGAGAGCTGAATCATAACCTTAAATGTTAACTTCTTCCACTCGTGGGACAGAGGCATATTGAAAAAGGACTCGCAAATTTTACACAAGCCCATTTCTAAAATCCTTTATACCAAATGTTTCAGATTTCAAAAACTTTTGAAGCATTGGCAACAAAGCCAATGAAGAAATGGTAAAATGCAAAAAGGTATAACATCACAATTGCTTCCACTGGAGAAGCTATATGAATCAAGCAAATGACAGCCCTGCGCAATCCACTAAATAAAGGGAAAGTTCGCTGATGGGAAGAAGCTGTAACTGTGTAGGCCTCCCGGGCAACCTCTAGGTGCTGCTGTGGAGACCCCCTTCGGGAAGACTTCCAATTTCTTGCCGTGTTCAACCTCCCCCTCCCGCGGCCGCACCGCAGTGCGCAAAGCCGTGACCATCAATCGGATCCGGGGCTGGAGCAGCCTCGGAAACCAACATCCTTAGAGCCAGATAACGCCGCTTTCCTTTCCAGCCCGTTAATACCAGGGATGGAGGAGCCGGATGGGGAAACGGCAGCTGGGTTTTGTCAAAGCTCCGCAGGGACCCTCCTCCCACCCCGTCCCTCTCCGCACCCAGCAACACCCCGCGCCGCAGCCGACGGGCGCGCGGTGCGCCGGGGAGACGCGGGTTCGGGCACCGCGGTCCCCGCCGCACAGGCCCCGCCCGCGCGTCACCCCCTCTCCGGGCCGCGGGCCGGCGAGGCTGACGCGAGCGAGGCGGGGACGCAGCGAGGCCGAGGCGGGCGCAGCATCCTCACCTGCGAAGGTCCAGGTCCAGCGGTAGAACTCCACCGTGTCGTTGAGCGCCGTGGACACCGCGCTCAGGACACTGACCGGCCCCGCGTCCAGGAGCCCCATCGCGACGGAGAGCGGCGCTGGCGGCGGCGGGGGCGACGCGGACCGGGGAGAGGGCTGCCCTCGGCGACGGCGGGGACCTGCGAGTGGGCGCGACCGGTGGCGTCCCTCCTCCTCCCGCGGGGAGATGCGGCGGCGGGGACCGCGGGCAGAGCGGACTGATGCGCGGGGCTGCGGGACGGCAGCGCAGCGGCAGGGCCGGAGGAGCAGGTCCCGCCCGAGCGCTCGCGCGCACCTCTCTGCCGCCGCGCGCCGCCCGGCCCCATCTCCCCGCGGGTCACGTGCCGCGCGGGGGCGCGGGGCGGGGCGGGACGGGGCGGGGCGGGCGGGCTGGCGGGCGGGGCTGGGCGCGCGCAGGCGCGTTTCCCGGGCGCCCCCTCCTCCGGCGCTGGTGGGGTCGCGCATCCGCTGCGCAGTGACCCTGGGAACTGTACCGGGGAGCGCGGGTACCCTGTGAACTGAGGTGGAGCGGGCGGCTGTCCAGGCCTCACCTGTCACTCACCTGGATGCCCTTGAGCTCTCTCGCTCCCTCCATCTGCACCGGCCTTCATGGTGGCCCCGGAAAGGCACGAGTCTCCCCCTGGTCGAGAGCGGAAAGGTTGGCCTTTCTGCTGCAGAAATGGCGAATAGATTTTGAGGTCCACCTGTGCGCACATTAATATGCATTTGAACGGATGCTTGCATGTGTTCAGTGTGCTATTTATATTCACGGAAAAACCAAGGCAATATAAGTGCAAAATTAGGTCCTTAGTAATTGAGGGAGCAAGGGAACGAAGAAGGGATTGAGGGCTGTGGAAGTCCGCTTGGGCCTGCTGAGATTGAGCCGAACCTGAAGGGATGATCACATGGGACACCCCCAAGGACGACCAATGAGAGAAACGGTGATTTTCTTTTTATTTAAAAAGCAGGGTTTTTTTCTCAGATGATAGAGTAGGAGGCAACAGGAGAGGTTACCTCTAACCAGTAGCAAGAATGCCCTCTGTGCAGTTCATGATTTGATAATTTCTCACATAAAGCAAGACCTTTGAGAAGAGTCCAGTAACCCTTTAATCTACTTGTCACGGAAACGTGCCACCTACCTTCTCTGTAACCTTTTCTCCACTGTCGGCCCAGGATGCTCCATTGTAAAGGCCACTAAGTGAAGTGTTTGCCTTTGTCTCCTACCACTGTTAAAATTACGGAAATTCTACCTCCTATCATCTATATTTGACTTATTTTGCAGCTGACTTGGTTATAGAGTCCTTATATTTAATATTGGGAACATACTGGAGAATAAGAATTATTTTGATTGTTTGATGAGGCCCCACCACAGTCTTGTATGTGGCTATTAAGAAATATTTATGATGAATAAATTATAACACTTCTTTCAGAACATGGTAAGAATTATGTATTTAAGGGAAAGGAGTTTCCGGAAGGAGTAATTGATTTATTGTATCACTCAAACAGCCAGAGTGGTCTTCAGATACTACATTAAAACTGTAATTTACTTGTCCAAATTAAAGTTTGGGCCAAATTTCTTCATTTCTCATTAGCACTTTCAAAATTGAAATGATGCTTTCCAAAGTCTACACCCCAAGTTACATGTATTACACTTATTCTAGTAGTGTACAAATCTAGTCCTGTCTATGTTCAAAGTGAAAATCAACTGTTTGATCTAACAAAGTGCAAATTAATTTGCACTTTCCTTGCAAAATTCGCTACTGCAGTACCTCTGTTCTGTGGATACTGAATGCCTTTTAAGGGATAACTCGTTCCTGTGCTCTCTGCTACACAGGAGCAAATCCTCATCTTTACTCCTTCAATATAATACGAAGTTACGAAAAACACCTTCAGGCATTTTCCTTGGCCTGGCTTCTACAGTGGCAGCCAAGTTTAATTCCCTGTTCACTAGGGGGCGCCAGTCACATGTAAGAGAATCGGACAAGCGCTGACACATGTTGATAGGAGTGGCAGTTGTACCTGTATCACCTTTCCCACCCTATACCTGGAAACATAATATTCTTATTTATATTTATGAGGTCTCCAGACAGACACCAAGAAACAGAGACACTGAGCTTACCCACGCTGGAGCTCTGCCCTGAACACTGTCCAATGCACAATTCACAAGAAATTTACACATACTAAAGACTGTCTAGAAGCAGGGCCTGCTGCTGTGACTTCATAGTTCATTTGTTGAACACTTAATCCCCAGTACAACAGGGTTGGGAAGTGAGGCTCAATAGGAGGTGTTTCAAAAGATTGATGATAATTATAGAAGCTGTTGACGCTGTGAGTTTGGCCTCTCACGTGTCCACAGTCCTTTCCCCACCACTTTCCGGGACAGGATGACAGCAGGGAAACCCTCACCTGATGTAGCCCCTTCGTCTTGGGCTTCCCAGGCTTCCAAACGGAAAGAAAGAAAGAAATCTGTTCTTTATATACTGCCTGATCTTGAGTATTCTGTTATAGCAGAAACGAAGGAAGGGAAGGAGGGAAGGAGAGAGAGAAAGAGAGAGATTTGTTCTCTTGTTTAAAAAAAAATTCCTGCCCTTGAATGTTTATATTAGCTTTATTCACTCTCACTCAAACTGGAAGCAATCTTAATGTCCTTCATTAAGTGGATGGATAAACGTGCCACATTATGCAACAGAAGACTATTCACCGATAAAAAGAAATGGACTGCCAAGCTGTGATAACACACAGATGACGCAGATACATATTGCTAGTGAAAAGAATCAGTCTAAAAGGCTGCATGATATTAGTTTTTTGACATTTCTGGATAGGCAAAATTGTAATGATAGTAAAAGGATCCAAGGGAGAGGGCAGAAAGTTGAATATATGAAGTAGAGATTATCTTTTAGGGTAGGGAAAGTGATCTGTGCAATACTGTGCTTGTGGATAAAAGACACTGCATTTCTCACAACTCAGACCTCCACAGCAAAGACTACGCCTTAAAATGCAGATTTTTAAAAAATCACTCAAGAGGTTGGGCCATCCCCAAATGGATACAAACTGTCCCAGAAGAATGTAGCTGTATTTCCAAATATAAAAACTCACTGGAAGGGATCGCAGTAAAATGTGCTGATACACATGCCTTTGAAAATAAGTCATCTGCAAGACGGACACAGAACGAGCTGCACAAACGCCGTCTAGTCGGTACAGTTGTTCCCGCAGAGTGAATAGCAATTCTGACCCTGCGTTGTGGGCAGCAAGCAATTAAGTAAATGGATGGCAGATGGGGGATGCCAGTTCCTTATTGCTGAAGTGCAAGTTAAGGAGAGAGAGGAGGCCACAATAATCTGGTGGCAATATATCCCGAGTGCTTAGTTGACAGACAGAAAAAGAGTAACTGTGATGGTTACCTCTTACTACACTTCCTCAACCAGATAATCAATATCAACATCAACAGTGATAAAGATGTAGATAATGTGCACCTTTGCTCTGCTGTAATGAAAATGACACCACAGAAAGACATCTGTGGCCTTTCTCCCTCAATCTCTAGTCACATGAAAAATATCGGACAAATTCCAACTGACAGACAGTGAATCTGAGTGGTTTTCCTCAGAACCGTCAAGGAGACTGACTGTGGTGCGCAGCTGGGGAGGGCTGAGGCAGAAACATCACAAGTTCAAGTCCAAGTCCAGCCTGAGTAACAGATCAATTTAGTGAGACTGTCTGAAAAACAAAAACAAAAACAAAAATCTAAAAATTAAGGAAAGATGTGCTGAAAATGTAGCTCACTGCAAAGGGCTTGGGTTCAAGCTCCAGTCTTGCAAAAAGAGAGAGAGAGGAAAAAGAGAGAAAGGAGGAGAGGAGAAGAGAGGAGAGAAGGGAAGAGAAGAGAAGAGAAGAAAAGCGAAGGGAAGATAAATCTGTCAAGAAAATCAAAAACAAGGCAAGTCTAAGAAACTCATTGGCAGGAGGGGCCTAAAAAGACACGAAATCTAAAAGAATAGAGAGTCCTGCCTGGATCCCTGGAGCAGAAAAGGGAACATTAGATGAAACCAAGAGAAGGTGGACAAATGTGAATTCA
>PVIR01006853.1:0-63755 GCA_004026965.1 Petromus typicus
GGCGCCTGTCTCGCAAGCGCAAGGACCTGGGTTCGATTCCCCGGTAACCACATAACAATACTGGGTGTGGTGACCCACACCCAGCAGCAACCAGT
This sequence comes from Petromus typicus, assembly GCA_004026965.1. Taxonomy (NCBI): domain Eukaryota; kingdom Metazoa; phylum Chordata; class Mammalia; order Rodentia; family Petromuridae; genus Petromus; species Petromus typicus. Next base: position 96 of record PVIR01006853.1, read on the forward strand.
ACCACATACCACAGTGCCGGGCGTGGTGGCTCACGCCTGTAATCCCAGCACTCGGGAGGCAGAGGCAGGAGGATTGTGATGTGAGTTTGAGGCTGAGCTCAGGGTCAGCCTGAACCACAAAGCGAGACCCTGTCTCCAAAAACCTAAAAAAAAAACTAAAATATAAAAAATAAATACGTTTTTTTGGTACCAGGAATCAAACTCAAGGCCCCAGGCTTAACCAGGCAGGTGCTGCATCATTGAGCTACATCACTGCCCAAAATAAAAACATTTTTAAAAGGACTGGGCATGCAGCTCAGTTCAAAGGCCCTGGGTTCAATCCACCCTGGTAAAAAGACAAAAAAAAAAAAAAAAAAGAAAGTCACTGTCACACACCATACACATAGCAACTCTGGGATTTGATCCCAGGCCACCCACCAGATGTGTCCGTTCAGAACTGCTAAATGAGCATATCTCTGGGCCAGGCACTGTTCTGGGCATGGGGGACCAAGAGGAACAATGCCTGAGACCAGGATGCCAGGAAGTAGATTCTGAATCTTCTGGGAAGACAGAGCCATGGAATGGACTCGGGTAGGAGGGAGGAGTTGCGACCAGACAACCAGAAAGCACAGTGGCCCTTCCGTGGGAGCAGGTTGTGGGTGGACAAGGGGTGGTGGTGGGAGGCCTGACCCCAGAGGACATGTCAGCTCAGGGCACGTGTCCAGTGAGACGGCAGAGGCTGAAGCCTGCAGCCGCGCTGGGAAGGCCCTGAGAGGCTGTGAGACAGATGAGTAGGGATGCTCCCTGGGAGTGTGAGCAGCCAAAGAGCACGGGGTCCCCAGCCCAAGCCCTGGGAGAGGGGGAGGCGCTGGTAAGACCCTGGAGCCAGGAGAGGGAGCCTTGGGGACCTCAGCCCTGGCCGTGGAGATGCTGGAGAGCAGGAACCTGGTACCAAGGCTGTGACAACTCAGGTAGGAGCCCACTGAAAACTCCCTGCTGGGTCTAGGTGGCATCGTGTTATCCAGGAGCTTTCCCAAGGCAGCTGCTATGCATGGGCGGGAGTGTGAGGAACCTGCCCAGCACCCAGCCCAGGCCCCATTTGGCTACAGGAGCCAGACAGTGTGCTGGTTTTTCCTGAATAGGCACGCTCAGCTGTGTATGTGCCTGGGGATAGAAAGCCCCCTCAGGACCCTTGGTGGCCCAGCTGTGGTCCAGGCTAAAATAACCCAGCCCTGATGGCCTCATTCCATTGAGCTGTGTCAAGAAATAAGCAGCTGCTGTAACCATTTTGTGAGCTGACTTATTTTTAAATGAGCACATCATTGGTCCTGTTTGGGAGGCAACAGTGACAGCTTTACCTTGCAGAGAGGATGGGGGAAAGCAGGGCTTTGGGCCTCACCACCTGGGCTCAAGTCCTGCTATTTCCAGGTAAATGACAAGACCAAGTTACCTGGCCCCTCTTTGTGCCTCTGTGACCGCACCTGTGCCTTCGGCTCAATTAGAGAATCGCCTTTAGGACCCTGGGCTTAGTGAGTTCACATTTGTAAATTCTTCAGTCGGAGCCTGGCTCTGAGTACTGGAGCCCTAGGGGAGCGGAGAGTGGCCACTTTAGGCAGACAGGACTCCTGGTGGCTCACTCGTGCACCTCCACCCCTGCAGTGGTACCCGGAAGTGACGCACTTCTGCAAGGGCGTGCCGATCATTGTCGTGGGCTGCAAGACCGACCTGCGCAAGGACAAGACACTCGTGAACAAGCTTCGGAAGAATGGGTTGGAGCCTGTGACCTACCACAGGGTAGGAAGCGAGTGGGGGAGTGGGCACCTCATGCCATGCCTGTGGCACATTCAGGACTCTGGGAATCTGTCAGAGATCAGGAGCTGCCAGCATTTGGAAATGGCACCTCCACACCCAGGAATCCAAGCACACCCGAGTCAGTCCCACAGAAGACATGCAGCAGTTTGGTCTACAGGCCTGTCTGCTCCCACCTGGGTTACCTGGAAGTTAATTCGTTGGTCTTTTGAGAGGCAGAGACCCTGGCAGGCAATGGGGTAGAAATAAATGAAATGCCTAAGAGCATTTACTCAAGCCAGGGTACAGGAGCTGAGGGTACCCTGGAAAACTACCACCGCAGCAGGGCCTGGTTGCTGTACTCACCTGTACTGCTAAGCAGTCTGGGAGGCTGAAGCAGGAGGATGCCAAGTTCAAGTCCCTCCCAGGCAATTTAGTAAGATCCTGTCTTTAAAGGAAAAGGGAATAAGAACATAGTTCAGTAGTACAGAATGGCTTAGATTTGAGGGGGGCCCCACTGTCCCCCTAGTCAGATGAGATGGCTAAGAAGAGGGTTTCAAGGAGGGCTCACCTGCAGTGCCCAGCTCACAGTGCCCGTGTACCTCTGTCTGGCAGGGCCAGGAGATGGCAAGGTCCGTGGGTGCAGTGGCCTACCTCGAGTGTTCTGCCCGGCTCCATGACAACGTCCATGCTGTCTTCCAAGAGGCGGTGGAGGTGGCACTCAGCAGCCGCAGTCGCAACTTCTGGCGGAGGATTACCCAGAGCTTTTGTGTGCTGACCTGACTGCCCTAGCAGCTCCGGAAGGAGCTGGATGCTGACCTTCTGCCAATGTAGCTGGGCTGGACTCAGCTCCTAGGCTGGACCCACGTAACAGACACCGCCAAGGCTGGGCGCAAGGCCTGGAGCCCTGGACCACCAATGGACTCCCGCAGCCCAGTCCTGGACCCTTTTCCTGTAGAGGCTGTGCAGCCTGACCTGGCGCCACCTCGTGGCTATAAGGACTACAGTTGAAAGTCCTGACTTCCTAGAACCATCCTTCCTGCCAAAACTCACGTCCCCCTCCTCTCCGTCTCTGCCCACTGTCCCAGGGGTAAGTGTAACAACAAAAATGACATCCTTGTGTCCTGCCTTTTTTTTTTCAAAAATCTTTACACACATTCTAAGATGGGAAGGCGGTATTACAGGACATTCCCTTGGATTCAAACTTGGTTTTATCACTTCCAGGGCCTGGGAAAATTCCTCATCTGTAAAGTAGGACAAATCAGAGACTTCGTCATGGGGCTTTGGAAGGAGTAGGAGAATCATGAATTTGACAAAAGTCAAGAGCTGATCAGGTGCCTTGCATAAAAGATACACGTCCTTGCATTTATTTATTATAGTGTATTAGTCAAATCTCCTCCAGGGAAACAAAACCAGTCTCAAACACAGAACCTGTAGTGTAGGCTGGAAATGGATGTGAGTTGGTGTTGCTATCTTGAGTTCAGATTCCACACAGCACCCAGCTGGCTGCTCAGGTTGTTGCCTTGAGACAGAAATACCTCCTTCAGAAGACATCAGTCTCTTCTCTGAAATCCTTCAACTGAACGGCTGTGATGTACTCACACTATGGAGGGTCACCAAATTAAAGTTGGGTTTTTTAGGGGCCAGGGATTTACCTCAGTGGTTCCAGCGCTTGTCTTGCAAGTGCAAGGATGCGGGTTCGATCCCCAGTAACCACATACAATACTGGGCATGGAGACTCACACCCAGCAGCAATCAGTACCACATACCACAGTGCCAGGTGTGGTGGCTCACGCCTGTAATCCTAGCACTAGGGAGGCAGAGGCAGGAGGATTGCTGTGATGTGAGTGTGAGGCTGAGCTCAGGGCCAGCTTGGACTGCAAAGCAAGACCCTGTCTCAAAAAATCTAAAAAATAAAAAATAAATAAAGTTGGATTTTTTTTAAATGTTAGTTACATTTTTGAAATGTGCCATGTTTATAGCTACTCAGGAAGCGAAGGCAGGAGGTTTAAGGAGTTTAGAAGTTTAAGGCCAACCTGGACAATGTAGGGAGACTCTATCTCATAAAAAATAAAATAACATCTTCACAGCAACATGTAGACGGTGTTTGACCAAACAACTGGACACCATAACCTAGCCAAATTAGCACATAAAATTAGGCATCACACCTCTATAATCCCAGCACTTTGGAGGCTGAAGTAGGAGCATCGCCAAGAGTTCAAGACCCGTTTAGGCTACATAGTGAGCTCAAGGCCAGCCAGAACTGCACAGTGAGGCCCTGTCTCAAAAACCAAAAACATAGGGGATCTATCTCAGTGTCACTGTGCCTGCCTTGCAAGAGCAAAGTCCTGAGTTTGATCTCCAGTACCATAAAAAGAGAGAAAAAAGCAAAACAACTTACTCATGATGCCTGTCCTCTGCTGAATCACCTCCTGCTTAATATTCATAACATTAAGGGCCAGGGAATTAGTTCAGTGGTTCCAGCTTCTGCCTAGCAAGCACAAAGTCCAGAGTTCGATCCCCCGCCACCTGACCTGGGCCACATACCACAATAGTGAGTTCAGGGCCAGTCTGAACTACAAAGTAAAACTCTGTCTCAAAAAAAAAGACTGTGCAAAGGTAGGAAGATTTGGCACCCAGATTTATAGTTGGTCATGGTAGAACACACCTGTTATCTCTAGCACTTGGGAAGGTAAGATAGAAGGCTCTCTACAAATTTGAGGCCAGCCTGGACTACATAATAAGTTCAAGATAGCTTGAGCTACATAAAAAGACCCTGTCTCAAACGAAACAAAACAAAACGCCGTAGATTTAGTTCAGTGGTACTGAACTTCCCTCATAAGTGCAAGGCCCTAAATTCAGTCCCTAGTATAAAAAATAAAAGACAGACCTGTGAGAAGTTAGTGTATATAAGAATTATATCTGGGCCAGTGGTAGAGCACATGCATAGGACCTTGCATGTATATATACACATGCATGTATAAGGACCTGAGGTCCTTCCCTCGAACTGCAAATGAAAGGAAAAGGAAAGGAAAAATAAAGGAAGGAAGGAAAGAAGACATCATAAGAAAATAGCTATTAATTGCTCCAAGCACGCACATTTTGAGAAATTAGTTGTCTAATATAGGAGAATTAACTAACCTTGGGGAAAAGAGCTTCACTAGCCTTGAGGAAGAGCAACCAGGTTGGAAATATAAGCCAGGAAAAGTCTCCTATTCCTAAGCAGCCTGAACCCAAATCCCAAAGAGGAGCCTGTCTTCCAGGTGGCATTTCTACATGGGCTGACACCATTAGCTGGGTACTGCTCAGTCCTGTGGTCCAAGCCGAGAGCCCTCCCCAGCTTACGTACTCCCCTTCCTAGAGCTGTTTTGGACAAAGCTTTGGGACTGAGTGATACTGGCCAGCTCTTATTACATGGGTATCACTTCCCCAAATGGTCCAGTTCAGGTGCAGGGAATAACACGATGTTCTCTGTGTGCTTCTGCTGCAAGCTCAGCACTGTTAGGAAATCTATGCATGGATTTGGTCACATGGGGCTTACCAAGAGCTTTCATGAAGTTCACATGATGGGTGAAAATTATAGATTTTGTTCCATAGCATCTGGGCAGAGAACGGGTTGTCATAAGGGCTTCTATTAAATGTGTTGGTTTGCATCCAGCCTGGGGGATATGAGTCATCATTCAGGGCAAAAGTTAAGCCCTGGCCACTTACGCAGGCTAAGACAGATGAGTAGACAGTAGGGAGAAGGCTCAGATCACATCCCAGTCAGGGCACCCCAGGGTCTCCATAGGAAATGACCCTCCCACAATCCCCTGCAGCATCCCAAGACTATATGGAAGACTAGATCATGGAGTAGAGTTTCTTACCAAATCAGTTTTTGTTTTTATTTTGCAATACTGGAAATCAAGACCTTTGGACTAAGCTATATCCTCAGCCCTTTTTTCACTTATTATTTTGAGATACGGTCTCACTAAGTCACCTACACTGGGCTTGAACTCCAGATCCTCCTGCCTCGGCCTCCTGGAATATGGGGATTTAGAGGCAGGCACCACCACTCTCAACTCGAAATCCATTTTAATGAGTTTATATTTGCTTACCATACCCAAGAGCCAGACCTCTGAGCTCAGTCTTTATGCACAAAGCATTCATGTGATACTTAGAGGTCCAGTGGGGCCCTACAGGACACCCACCTCACAGAGGAGGTGATCGAAGCACAGAGAGCTATATAAACTACTCCTGACCCCAACAAGGGGAAGGGCTGAGATATACACCTAGGACCGTCCATTGCCAAGATGCCAGCTGGAAACCCTGCCCCAGAACCCAAGCCTGGACCAAGGAGTTCATGTGTTAGGGAGATGGGAAAGCCCTGAACTGTCAAGTGCCCGCTCACCCTGACCTCCTCACTGCCCTCACCACAGTTGTTTTGGGCACAGTGGGCCTCAGGCTTGTGGACTAGGCCGCTTGTCCCAGACACCCACCAGTTTGGGTCAGATCACAAGCAGGCTGAGTGGTGCCCGAGGAACTCAACAGAAGGACCACAGACTAGAAGGTGTTGGTTTCTTCCCCAGCATCAGGCACATGATGGCTGAGGTTCCGTTTTAGATCCATTTCAGAGGGGAACAAAACCAGGCGTAGGGGAGCAGGGACCTGGTCGGATGGAGACTGTCACTGTGCCTCGCTGAGTATACTCTCTGGGAGGTCAAGGCGAGAGAGGACGGCGACTCCCCAGCTCTCTGTGGATAGAGGCGAGTCAGATGAGATCAGGGAGCTGGAAGACAGAGGTGTGCAGGGTAAGGAGGGCCTCTCTGGTCACCCAGGCTGACAGGAGGTCCCCACAGGGGGCAGAGGGAGCAGAGCACACACTAGGAACTCTGTCCATGCCCTGTCGCTCCCTCATTTACATCACCACTTGCAGTGGTCTGGCTCTCCTCACTGGCCAGACAAAGAGCTCAAACTGGTTTATTTGTTTTGTTTTTTCGATGCTAGGATTGAACATGGGGCGTGTACGATAAGCTACATCCTTCCCAGGCCCTCCCTCCTTTGTTTTTGAGACAGGGTCTTCTTTTTTTTTGTGGTACTAGGGATGAAACTCAGGAACTTACGCTTGCCAGGCAGGCATGGCGCTGTGGACTAAATCTCCGGCCCATGAGACAGGATTTTTCTAAACTGCCCTGGCTGGGTTTAAACTTGCAGTCCTCCTGCCTCAGCTTCCCAGAGTACTAGAATTATAGCCACCACACCCTACCTACCCTGAGTATTTGGAATTCCTAGTACTTTAAGTGCCCTGGGCCTTAAAATCCTGTCTGCTTACTAGTGCCTAACGTACAGAAGCACTCAACAAACAGGTGATCGGAGAAGGAATAAATGCAGTCTACTTCTGGCCTTTGCCCCAGATGGCCTAAATCACCCAGAATCTCCCAACCGCCAGCCGCCTGGTAGCCTTCATCCTCACCACTTCCTGCAGAGCCATCTTTCAGAGCCACAATCCAGTTATAATACAACTCCACGTCAGGGGCCTTCGAAGCTCCCACTGGCCAGAGAAGGTGCAAAGTCCCCAGAGGTGGCCCCAGCCCACTTCCCTCTGGGCGGAATTCCCAGGACAGCTCACTTCAGCCACTCCCGTAGACTCGGGGCCACACCCAGGGGACACTGGCCTTCAGGCCATGGTCCAGGCTGCTTTGTCACCTCAACGTGCCCTTCCTGTCAGGAACTGCTGCAAACTTCTTTGCACCCCTGAATCCTTCAGGGCCTGGCTCAGAGCCATCTTCTCCAGAAAACCTTAGTCCCTCTTCACTGAGTACACACACACATACACACACACACACACACAAGTCCCTTTGGCTGGGTTTTTCTTCCTGTGCTGTGGGTGGGAGAGGCCCAGCTGGACTCCCTCAGATGACAGTTCTGGTGGCGGCACCGGGCAATGTGTCTGGGAGGGTGGAGGCAGCAGCTGAGAGACTGGTTGGACAGCTGCAGATGTCTAGACACAAGGAACAAGCCACCACAAGTCAAGGCTTGGTGGCTTCCGCGCCGGGAAGCCGCACACAGCGAGGGCAGACTTCAGGGAGGGTGGGGACGCTGAGAAGGAGGGAGGAATGTGGCCTCTCCCCCTGTGAGAAGCGGAGAAAGCCTGCAAACACCTCCTGAAGGGTGGGGACCCAGCCAGGTGGCCTGTTTCTCTCCCACCCAGCCCGCTTCAGGCCCTAGTCTGGTGTGGCCAGTCACACACCGCCATCTGAGGTGTCAGAGAGACACGTGGCGGGGGCGCTCTTCCTCACTCAACAATACCCCCTTTCACTTCCTCAGGGCCAGGTGAATGGGAGCTGGGAAGGTCCAGCACCAAGGTCAGTCAGGGCCAAGAGCCACAAGCTACTTCTCCTCCCCTGGCTTGGGTGTCGTCTGTAGGGAAGGCAGAGTGTAGGGGTGGGGACCCCACGTTGTCTCCTCCAGGAGAGGCCACTCCCTGGCACCCTCAGAGCAGGGTGGATGGGCCCACACTGGCTGTGAGTCATGGAGCTTCCTTTTCCCTCTCTTTGCCTGGGCAGCGTCCCCCTCGGGTGCACCAATAGGTGCCTGGACAGGGTGGCAACTGGTCAGTCACACTACTTCGAGACATTTTCTTTGCTCTCTCCAATCGCCTTTTGCTCTTGGCAGCTTGTTTCTGGGAAGATGAGCTTTCATAGTCCCCCAGGAAGTCATCCCAAAGCTGCGGGCCAGGGAACCAGCAGCCGGTGACCATGCAGTGCAGTGATCAGAACATTGCAGAGAACTGCTGTCCACCCTCCCCGACGTGCGAGGGCTGATAGCCAAGCTAAATGCTTCTGACTAATAGGTCAGACTATGGAAAGAAGGGAGGTCTGCGTTCAAATCCTGACTGAAACTTATCAACTATGTGACCTTGGACAAGTCACTAAGGCTCTCTTACCTATCAATTTCTTTGTATTTTTTTCACTAACACTAACTTTTTTTTTTTGAGACAGGGTCTCATTATTAGTTCAGGCTGGCCTTCTGGCAATCCTGCACCCTCAGCCTCTAAATGCTAGGGGTTACAGGAATGCACCACCATGCCCAGCCTTATCTCTAACTCCTAAGCATCCTTTTCTTATCTATAAAAGGAGGATAAGAGTAGTACCTCCCTCCTACATTAGTTAGGAGAATTAAATGAGTTAATGCAAATTGTGATTATTCACTCAGCATTCATTGTCAGCTAGAGTTGCTAACTATGAAATGAAGATAATTTTTTTTTTTGAGACAGGATCTCACTTTATAGTTCAGTCTGGCCCTGAGCTCAGCCTCCAACTCACATCACAGCAATCCTCCTGCCTCTGCCTCCCAAGTGCTGGGATTCCAGGTGTGAACCACCACACCTGGCACTGTGGTATGTGGTACTGATTGCTGCTGGGCATGAGTCTCCACACCCAGTATAGTATGTGGTTACTGGGGATCGAACCCGGGTCCTTGCGCTTGCAGGACAGGCACTGGAACCACTGAGCTAAATCCCCGACCTGAGGATAAATTATTTACTGTGCAAGACTATTGCAGGATCTGCAACCCAAGGACAAAGATGTAAGTGTTCGATGCTGGTCTTTTGCTCCCAATTGGAGTCACCAAGACAGAGCAGAGACAAAGGGCTCAATCCCTCCAGAAACCTCTGAAGCTAGGGGAGCACACAAAGGTCTTTGCAAGCCTAGAGGAGGGAGCGGGACCCTTTGATGAGGCTGTGAGGAGGAGGCTGGAAGCTCTCCAGGGTTCATGTTTACAAGGAGACATCAATGCCAGCCAGGTTAATATTGACCCATGACAAACTCTAAGCCTCTAATTAAATAATAGGATTTGTTGGGCTTCGGATTTAGCTCAGAGGTTCTGATGTCTGCCTGGAAAGTGCATGGTCCAGAGTTCGATCTCCAGTAACTACATATAAGAGTGTCGGGTGTGGAGGCTCATGCCTGTAATCCCAGCACTCGGGAGGCAGAGGCAGGAAGATTGCCATGAGTTCGAGGGTAGCCTGGGCTACACAGTGAGGTCAGGGTCAGTTTGAACTACAAAGTGAGACCCTGTCTCAGAAAAGAAAAGCAAGAAATAGGAGTTGTTTGCTACCATGTGCAAGGCCCAGTGTTGACTGAACACCAAGTGCAGTGGAGCTGGGGATGAGGAGGTGATCAGGATGTGGTCCTGGAATTTCAAACCCCCAGACCATGAACACAACAGGTGGCTCAGCAGGGCATTTTACCTTAGCTCTGCAGCCACAGGCCTGGGCCAGCTCCTGCTACAGAAATCAGCAAGTGCTAGGGATTTAGCTCAGTGGTGCCTTGTAGTGCAAGGTCCTGAGTTTGACCCCAATACTGCAAAAAAAAAAGAATGAAAAAAAGTCAACAGGATAAGCTCAGTGCCTCCTGCCCCATGAAGGACACTGGTTACACCTGTCTCCTGCATCAAGAAGAGGGTTGCTGCAGGTCCTCTGCTCCTGTCTACCCTAAAAGTATCACCACACTGTCTCTGGTCACCTCCTGCCTCACTCAGTACCCACAGTTGCCTCATGTTGCAAATGAGGAAACCAAGGTACAGGGAGACCAGAAGTGCAATCAAAAACAGAGTAGCAAAGCTGAGCACTTAGAAAACATAGGAGTCCCTTCCCAGCCGGCCTTCCCTGGATCCTCGCCATGGACTGGACCTCGACCAGCAGGGGGCAGCAGGGTCCAGGGAGAGGAACCCCTCCTGCTCCACAGAGCGGAAGTAATCTACTCTGCATGGCTGCTCGGGGCCCAGTTAGGAACAAGTCACTTACAGGAGCTCACACTGATAAGCCACTCCTACTACCAACCCGTTTTTTGTCACTAAGGATGAAACCCTACTACTGAGCTATGCCCAGCCATGCCCTACTACTGAGCTATATTCCCCCAGCTCTTTTAATTTTTTATTTATTTTTCCCTTTGAGACAGGGTGTTGCTAAGTTGTCCCAGCTGGCCTCAAACCTGTGATCCTCCTGCCTCAGCCTCCTTCTCCCTGAGCTCACAGGTATGTGCCTCCATGCTGGTGAGTGGTTTAACCATTCAGCATCTACAAAAAGATCAGAGGAGATAGCACAGGGACTCACTGCTACTTCTGTGGGGCTGCCAGACCCAGAGCCCACATAACCCAGAGTAGTTTTATTTTCTCTAGAGGAGGCAGACTGGGACTGAAAGCCACCAGCTCTACTGCCTCCTGACCCTGCCCAGAATTTGCAATCCACATACTGAAGGGTGTCAAGGAACCCAGAGGGGTCTCCCAGGAAGTGAAGTGCTGTGGGGTTCTGTGGGTGGGTACCAGGGGGCACACTGCTTGGGGACAGGGCAATGGGGGTGCTGGCAGGAGGGGGAAGGAGAGCTGGAGGTGGGTACAGGCAAGATTGCTTAGGAGGGAGCTCTCACCAGGGAGCAAACCAGGGCAGGTTACCAGGAGAGGTCCACTGGGGATGAACTTTTCTCCCTGTATTCCTGCCAGCGGTGCACAGGGCATCTCTGCCCTGCCACCTCTCTGGGGGCCTCCAGCTCAGTCTGGCCACCTCAGACTTTCCCTTACTCTTCACTTCCTTTCTTATCCCCACCTCATCTTTTCTTTTACTCTTTTTATTACTTTTTTTTTTTTTTTAGACAGGGTCTCCCTGTGTTGTTCAGACTGCCCTGGAACTCGTTACCGACGATGGTCTGGCCTACAATTCCCAGCGATCCTCCTGCCTCAACCTCCAGAGTGCTGGGAGTACAGGAGTGAGCCCCTGTGGCCAGCTACATCCTTTTATCAAAATTAAGAAATTAATATTAATCCTGTTAACTAAACTCTAGATTTTATTTGGTTTTCACCTTTCTTTTCTCTCTCATTAATGTCTTGTATCTGTTCCAAGGTCTAGTCCAGGATGCTATGTTGCATATAGGTATCATTTTTAGTGGCTGCATATTGTATATTATATATATTTTAGTGACTATCCTAACAGGTTTTTTGTTTTGTTTATTGAGACAGGATCTTGCTATGTAATTCCGACTGGTCGTGAACTCACTATGTAACCCAAACTGGTGGTAAACTCTCGGCAATCCACCTGCCTCAGCCTCCTAGAGTACTGTAATTATGGTTGTGCACCACTGTGCCTGGGGCTGAGGCAGGAGAATCATAAATTCAAGCCTATCCTGAACAACTTAGTGATTTTCAAGATGCTGTCTCAAAATAAAAATAAGTTGAGGGGCCGGGGATTTAGCTCAGTGGTTCCGGCACCTGTCTTGCATGCGCAAGGACCCGGGTTCAATCCTCGGTAACCACATACAGTACTGGACATGGAGACTTATGCCCAGCAGCAACCAGTACCACATACCACAGTGCCGGGCGTGGTGGCTCACGCCTATAATCCTAGCACTCAGGAGGCAGAGGCAGGAGGATTGCTGTGATGTGAGTGTGAGGCTGAGCTCAGGGCCAGCCTGAACTACAAAGCGAGACCCTGTCTCAAAAAACCTAAAAAAAAAAAAAAATAATAATAAGTTGACAAAGCAACTCAGTGCAAAGTTTCTGAGTTCATTCCACAGTAGGAAAACAAAACAAAGCAAGCTGGGCATGGTGGTACATGCTTGTGATCCCAGCACTGTGGTTTTTTTGTTGTTATTGTTGTTGTTGTTGTTGTTGTTTTTGAGACAGAGTCTCACTTTATAGTTCAGTCTGGCCCTGAGCTCACTATGTAGCCCAGGCAAGCCTCAAACTCACAGCAATCCTCCTGCCTCTGCCTCCTGAGTGCTAGGATTACAAATGTGAGCCACCATACCCAGAAAACTGCAATTCTTTTTGTACTGCTTCTAGTTTTTCTACTGTAAAAGCTATTTTTAAAAATATTTTTTATTTTTCATTTTGGTACCAGGGATCAAACTCAGAACCTTGCACTTACAAGGCAGGATCCCGAACCACTGAGCTAAATCCTTAGCCCTAATAAAGTTATTTAAAAACACTAATTGCTATTTACATAGTAGCCCTGCTGATCAACAATATATATATACTCTACTTCCTACCATGTAAATATTACACACGTGTATACACTCTCTCTCTCTCTCTCTCTCATGCACGCGCACGCACGCACGCACTCACACACAGTTTGCAGACAAGGAAGCAGAAGTTGGAGACCAGCTCTAGGTAAGCGCTCCAGGCAGGGCCCACAGCAGAGACAAAGATCTAGATTGGTCCTCTAACTAAAACTCTGTTCTTCGAATTGCTGCTGTCATTTTTATCCAGGACTATCAGAGAGTCCAGGAATTTGTAAAGAAGAGGAGAAAGTGTTAAGAAAAAAAAAATTGGTCTGCTACACAGCAAGAGACAAAACAAAAGAAAAAAATGGAAATTTTTTAGATTCTTTCCCTTGACACTCTCAATTTTTATCAGAGATCAGTAAATCAGATAGCTCAGTGCTGGGCGTGGTTTAATGGCATGCTCTGTGAGCACTAGACAAGTGATAAACTCTCTGCCAGAGTGACACAGCCAAGGAAGGGCCTTGCACATGCCTGGGGTGCCACTTTGAAGTCTGGACATCTGTGTAACTACGGGGCAAATCCAGAGGGCAGCTGTCCTCGCTTTCCTCCTGCCCTTTGGGATGTGGCTCTCGCTTCCAGCTACTCCTGTCCCCCGGGCAGCTCAGCCTCATCCTGTGCCTCCTGGGCCAGCTCGCTGAACCCAGGTGTCTGTCTGTTCAGAGTTTGGAGTCCATGACTTTAATCACTGCACGATACTGTTTTGCCTTCTACCCCCACTGCCCTTCCGGTCCTGTCTGATCCCTGCCCCCACTCCTTGATATTTCTGCCTCTGGTGGCCAAGCCCAGTGTTCCATCCAACACACCCATGGAGGAAGGGGAAGTTAAGCAGGTGCACGAAGTAAAAAAAAAGAAAGAGGAAAGGGAAGGAGGGAGGAGAAAATAAACAAGTTTGGAAATAACTTGACAGTTATAGTAAAAGTTAAAACACTTTGCCTCTGTGTTCTTCCTCCAAAACCTATTACCCAGGCCAGATGTGGTAGAGCACACCCGTAATACCAGCACTCTACAAGGCTGAGGCAGGAGGAACGCTGGCAATTTAGTGACTTATTGAAATCCACTTTGCAAACAAAAAATGGAGCGGGGTATGTTGGCTCAAGCATGCCATCTTAGTACTTGGGAGGCTGAGTCAGGAAGATCATCACATGTTTGAGGCCAGCACAGACTGTATAGAGAGTTCAAGACCAGGCTGACTACACAGCAAGAACTTGTCTCAAAAAAAAAAAAAAAAAAAAAAGTTTGAGAGAGGTTGAAGCAGAAGGATCACAAGCTCAAGTCTAGATTCGGCAAATTAGTGATTCAGCAAGCCTGTTTCAAAAATAAAAAATAGGGCTGGGGATTTAGCTCAGTGGTTCCAGCATCTGCCTGGTGAACACAAGGTCCCAAATTCGATCCCTGGTAACCACACTCCACAGAGCTGGGTGTGGTGATCCATGCCTATGATTCCAGCTCTTGGGAGGCAGAGGCAGGAAGATTGCTATGAGTACGAGGTTTACCTGAGGCAAGATGATCACTGTGAATTCAAGGTCACTTTGGACTACATAGTGAGTTGAAGGCTAGCCTGATCATAAAGAGATCTTGTCTCCAAACAAACAAAATAAAAAAACAAAACAAAACATAAAAAATATAAAAAAGTCAGGGTATGTAGTTCAGTGCAAAAGGCCTTGTTCAATCTCTAGTCCCAAAAAAGGAAACAGCACTGATATACTGACATACTCAAGAGGAACCTAAGAGTGATACAGAGTATCATGTGAGATCCTGAGGCAGAAGAACACTGAATAAAAACTAAATGACAATAATCTGCACTATTCTTCACTTTAGTAACAATTTTTATTTGTAACAATTATATACATTGAGGTAAGGTAGAAGTAATAGGATGGGGGGTTCTTTCTTTTTTGGGGGGAGAGAATTTGAGAAAAATTCTCAATATAAAGCTCAGGCTGGTTTTGAATGCACTACATAAGCCCAGGCGGGCCTCAAATTTGCAGTGATCTTCCTGCCTCAGCTTCCCAAGTGCTAGAAATACAGGTATGTGCCACCACTCCTGGCACATTGGCCTTTAAAGATAGTAATAGGGCTGGGAATATACCTCAGTGGAGCTGTGCCTGCTTGGCAAGCACAAGATCCTAAATTTAATCCCCAGTACCTCATTTTTAAAAAGTTGTTTATTGTGTTAGGTGTGATGATGCATGCCTATAGTCCCAGCACTTGGGGAGGCTGAAACAGGAAGATCAATGTAAAATCAAGATCATCCTAGACTACATAGTGAGATCCTATCTAAACAAACAAATAAATAAAAAGTTATTTTACTTACTTCTCTATCTTTATTTATTGTTGCAGTGCAGAGGATGGAGGATGGAATCCAGGACCTCGCACTTGCTAGGCAAATTTTTACCACCAAGATACACCTCAGCCCTCCCAAAGGTTGGTTTTTTGTTTGTTTTTTAAAATTTCTTTTTAATTAATCAAATAATCACCAGAAATCCTGGTGGTATCAGTCAGGAGAAATCGCGGGAGAAAATTGGAATCCAGCACTTCAGAGGCCCTGTTTTCATGTTAATGTTCCTGTGCAGCGGAGGCCTGGAGGCCTCCGCAGACCCTAATGGCCCAAAAGCCTGAGCCCCCAGGGTAGGCTGTCTGAGGGCACTGGTATCCAGGTAGCTGACAGGCGGGCTGAGGGCGGATCCCAGGCTGGAGGGCAACGTATCTCAACCTCCCTGTTTAGTTAAGAGCCTGTGAGCTGCGCAAGACCCACAGTGCCCATTTCCAAACAGACAGGACAGGAGCGAGTCACACCCCCAGAGGCCTTGCAGTCTCAAGCAAGCAGCAACCCGCAGAAACAGGATGGACTGCGGTGGTGTAAACAAACGGTGCTGTGCTGGCAGCCTGCAAGAGAGATGTAAACTGCCCTGATGCTTTGCACCCCCCCACTCCCCACCCCCGTTTCCTTTTGCCAGGAAATTACAGGGAAGCCGCTTAACATCCGTAACTCATCCAGTTTCAAATCAGATTTGCTCTTTTGTCCCACTGAGCTCAGTTGGGAGTCCCAGGAGCACCTCCCCTGCCAGTCCTCCGCTCCTTGGGGATCTGGACTGCAGACAGAGCAGTCCAGGGCTCTCCCTGAGCTCCGGGCCCCGCTTTCTACCCCCAAGCCTGCCTCTTCAGCAGAAGAGATTATGGGAGGTATTAAAGCCGTTAGAGCAGTGTGAGTGGGGGAGGGGAAGGAGTTTCAGAGCCCAGATGGTGGAAGCCTGGCACCTGCAGCACACAAGGCACCAGAAGGGGCCCCACCCCCTCTGCTCACTTGGCACTGACCCTCCCCTTGGCTCTGGCCAAAGTTCTCCCCAGTCCAGTCTCACAGGGCTGCCTGCACAGGGCCTGGGTGCTGGGAGGCCAGGATGGGGTGTGGAGGTGAGCAAAGGATCCCAGCTGAGCCAGGTAAGAGGATGCTGAAGAATTTCTGCAGCTGGGATGAGAGGGCAGAAGGGTGAGAACCACAGTGGGATGCGCAGGGGACCTGGAGACCTGTCTCAATGGAGGAACCTTGAGTGTATGCTCAGGCTATTCCAGGACCTAGAGAAGCAAAGGTCCAGGCTGCCCCTTCCCTGCATCTACCTCCAAAAGTGCTCCAAAATCACTCTCTCCGGAGAGGGGAAGTGCCCTCACAGCAGAAGTATGTAGTGAGAGTCCCAGGGAAAATGGGGACCACCCTCCCTGGTCTGAAGGGGGCAGCCTTCCTGCAGCTGATACCTTCTGCTACAAGCCCTGCAAACCTGCACTCTCGAGGTGTGACATGGGGGTAGGTGTGGGGGTGCATGCCTGCAATCCCAGGACTAGGGAAGCCAGGCAGGAGGATCACTGCAAGTGTAAGGCTAGCCTGAACTACATAGTGAGACCTTGTCTGAACTTTTTTTAAAAAGTGCTTCAGGCTGGGGATTTAGCTCAATTGTTCCAGCGTCTGCTTTGCAAGTGCAAGGTCCTGAGTTCTATCTCTGGCACCACTACCACAATGCTGGGTGTGGTGGCTCACACCTATGATCTCAGCACTCAGGACGCAGGAGGATTGCTGAGTTGAGGCTGAGTTAAGGACTAGCCAGAACTACAAAGCCAGATCCTAACTCAAAACACTAAAAAAAAGAATTTCCACTGGACAAAAGTGGTCACATCCCCAAAGTGGAGAACCTCAAGACAAAACAAAGCTTGAAGACGAGTCTGCTGCTGCACACCTGTAAACCCGCACTGAGGTTAAAGCAGGAGGATTGTGAGTTCAACGTCAGCCTAGCGTACATAGTGAGACTGTCTCAAATTGAAAAGCACACACCCCAAAGCTTGAGAAGTGCGGTTCAAAGTTTTCATCACCACAGGTCTCCGGGAGGGGGCGCTCTCCTACCTCATGCGTCCCTTGTGTGTGGGATGAGCCAGAGGCAGCCCTGACCTCTGCCAACACTAGGAAGGCTCAGGACTGCAGTCCAGCAGACGAGAAGAGGTCACATCTTCCCGTTCTTTGCACATCACGGACTGGTTGCACCTGGCACACAATGATTCCCACTTCGAGTTCTTGAGGCATTTTGCGTGGATGAGTCTTATCCCCTACCAACCCCAGTGTTTGTCACTTTTCCCTGTAAGGACCAAGTGACCAGGGAAAGCTCTTCCTCACTGGGTCCTTCCACTCCATCTCTTTTTCTTTTTTCTTAGATGTTCCTGCTACCTTGTTTTGGGTTTCTATTAGTAGCATATGTTTGCAGCACATAATAATTACATTCATGCTGGGGAATTGGTACATATACATACTGAATCTTAATCAGTTCTACTTCCCCTTCGTCTTCCCACCCTCCAGTCTCCTCTCACCATTCTCCAAGTTCATCTTCCTGTGGGAGGCTCGGAAGCCAGCTTCAGCCATCTGAACAGCCAGCAGCACCTACCCTCTCCCTGTAACACCTTTTTTTTTTTTTTTTCAAGTTTTTTTGAGACAGGGTCTCGCTTTGTGGTTCAGGCTGGCCCTGAGCTCAGCCTCCAACTCACATCACAATCCTCCTGCCTCTGCCTCCCGAGTGCTGGGATTACAGGCGTGAGCCACCACGCCCAGCACTGTGGTATGTGGTACTGGTTGCTGCTGGGGTGAGTCTCCACGGCCAGTATTGTTATGTGGTTACCGGGATCAAACCTGGGCCCTTGCGCTTGCAAGACAGGTGCCAGAACCACTGAGCTATATCCCCGGCCCTCCCTGTAACACCTTTAACACTTGTGTAGCGTCACGCACCATTGAACACACATGGCCTTCTGCTTCACGGAGGAGAGTTCCCCTCGCTCGTATGTGTGCCTGTGTGATATATTTGAAGAAAAGAGATCTCGGGCTGGGGCAGTAATGCAGTGGTAGAGCACTTGTCTAGCACATACAAAACCCTAAGTTCAATCCCCGGAGTGTCACACACACAGAAAAATAGAGCTGGGCATGGTTACACCCATCTATAATCTCGGTACTCCTGAGGCTGAGGCAGGAAGACTGCGGCAAGTTGGAGGTCAGCCTGGGCTAAAAAATCTTGCTTCCTTGGGCTGAGAATTTAGCTCAGTGGTGCTGGCGCCTGCCTTATAAGTGCAAGGGCCAGGTTCAGTCCCTGGTCACCATATACAATAAAGCTGGGCATGGTGACTCATGCTCAGCAGCAATCAGTACCACATACCACAATGCCGGGTATGGTGGCTCACACCTGTAATCCCAGCACTCTCTGAGGCAGAGGCAGGAGGATTGCTGAGTTTGAAGCTGAATTCAGGACCAGCCTGAACTACAAAGCGAGACCCTATCTTAAAAAAAATAAACTCAGGGCCTTGCGCTTGCCAGGCAGATGCTGGAACCACTGAGCTAAATCCCTGGCCCCTGAGGTAGTGTCCTCTTGCTAAGTCATTAAGTTGCCTGGGCTGAGTTTATATTTGTAATCAAGTGTTCCTGCCTCAGCCTCCTAGTCTAGTGGGATTTCAGACATGTATCACTACGCCTCCATTTGAAGTTTGAATTTTGCTCTTTTTCTGGTCTAGAAACATAGTATATGAAAATTTCTTGTGAGCTGGGCATGGTGCCACACTCCTGTAATCTCAGCACTCAGGAGGCTGAGGCAGGAGAACTTCTTTGAGTTCAAGGACAGCCAAGGGTACATATAAAGATCTTGTCTTTAAAAAAAGATCTCTTTCGATGCTAGGCCACAGTGAGTCACAGCTCCAGGCAAGCCACTCAGTTATAAGGGTGAGCAACACATACTTAATAAGTGTGCTATGCTGCTAAACTGTGATGTTTAGTTAGATGTATTAAATGCATTTTCAACTTACAATGGTCACATCAGGATGCAACCCCATAATAAACTGAGAACCATCTATACAGTACTTGTACTAAGTTCTTATCTCAAGATTTCTTCTGAATTTGTTATTCATTTTTTTATGTGTGAGAAGGTCTCACTATGTAGTCCAGGTTGGCCTCAAATTTGCAGTTATGTAGCTTCAACTTCCCGAATACTATAAGAACTGCAGGTATGGGCCCAGGGATTTAGCTCAGTGGTTCCAGCATCTGCCTGGCAAGTGCAAGGTCCCAGGTTCAATCCCTGGTACCACATATCACAAGGCCAGATATGGTGGCACATGTCTGTAATCCCAATACTTAGGAGGCTGAGGTAGGAGGGTTGCTGTGAATTCAAGGCTAACCTAAGTTACATAGTGAGTGTTATTAACTTAGGTAGATCACAAGTTCAAACCCAGCCTTGCTAAGTCATTGGACTTATTAAGATCTTGTCTCAAAAAAAAAAAAAAAAAGAGGGTTTTATTTGTAAGCTAGTTACACATCTTGTGGGCAATTAAATAGGGCTGGAGCTTGAAAAGACACAACAAAGGAGACCTTCATTGAAAGTCAGCATTATTAAAGCAGAAATCTACCTCTCCCAGAAAGCAGTGATTGATAGGCCTCAATCTCCTTGCTAGAGTGGAGGGCCAGGACCTTGACCTACCTTTCCCAGAAAAGATTCCTCACTGAAAATCCATGTACGCTCATTTCATGACTCGATTTCTTATTGTAATTTTTGTAATACTTAATCAGTATCACATAAATGACTATACTCGTAATCTGATTGCGTCGTTTTGTGATTTCTCATTGTACTAATATTACCTAAGCAACTGTACTTGCAATGTTACTGGTTGACTATAATTTTGTCCCACCTTAAACCCGCCTCGTCTCCGGGCTTTGCTCCATAAAAGACCCCTAGGAAATAAGGTGGGCAGGTTACCCACTTTCGGGTTCCACTTCCGTTACTTTTAGGCAGAAGCTTCCTTTCTCAATAAAGTTTTCCTACTCTTCACCTCCATCGCTCCTAAAATTCATTCTTTGATTTTGGAGAACATGAACTCCCCTTTCAGATACCTCGCAGTTTGGGAGTTAGGCTTGCTTCTCTTTATCAAGGGTTCTGAGGATGTATCTCAGTGCTAAAGGTCCTGGATTCAGTTCCTCATATTAGGGATGAAAATGAATTTTATAGCCAGACATCGTGGTTCACGCCTGTAATCCCAGCACTCAGGAGGCTGAAGTAGGAGGTTTATTGCAAGTTTGAGTTCCAGGATAACCTGTGCAACATAATGTGCTCAAGTCTAGCCTGAACTACAAAGTGAAACCCTATCTCAAAAAAAAGAAAATAAAATCAATTTTACTTGCCTACATTATGGCTGACATTTGTTGTATTCGTTTTTCTCTCCCTAGCATTTGATACACAATATCTGTCATGAGAGGGTATGTTGAGGAATGAAGAAAACTGGTGCTTCTGTATTCTTCCACTGAGTCAGCCTCTGCTGAGGAATCCAACTAGGTTTGTGACCTTCAGTTAATAGGAATTGACTCTGATTTAGTCAGAATTCATGGTTGCAAGTGACAGAAACACATTCTAGTTAACCAAAGAAGCTTTTGTATGTGTATGTGTGTGTGTATATGTGCGCACGCACACACAACATCATGTGTGGGTAAAAGGAGTGGAGGAGCTCACAGAATTGCCTGGGGCTGAAGGGCACCGGGTCTGGGACAAGCAGGAAGCTAGGGGTCTCTGTGACCCACTCCTAGTGGCGTAGCATGAACAGGATGATTGCCAGGCAGGCAGGACCATGATCTTTCCTGACCTGCCAAGATCACATACTCTGGAGTCAGCAACCTGAAACAGAAGCTCAACTGGGCCAGACCCATGTCACATGGGCTGCACAGAGTGAGGCAAAGAAATACCCAGCCCATCAGCTTTCCAGAGAGTAGGTGACTATACCCTCTTGCGGGACCCCCAGAAGGCACCTTTCCAGGAGAGAGATGGGACACCTATCGGAACCACCCCACTGAATGGGGCTGGGTGAGCCCTCCAGGAAATGCAGGTCTTCGCTGGCCTTTTTTGATCCTTTTTCTCTGGATCATAGGGCACAGTTTATTATCACCCTCCTCATCTGTGTCCTCAGCCAACCTCTGTGTGTTCTCTGCCCTCCTTGGATTGCTCTTTCCATTCCTCTGCTCCTGGTGTATTCTAGTCTCTGACCTTCAGCCCTGCCCATTGCCACCTCCTCTCTGAGGTGTCCAGCTTCCAGCGGCTCCTGCCAGGTGCCCCGCGCTGGGCCAATGCTGCTTTGAGCACTTGTACTCACCATATGATACACCTCCTCTGGAGCCTATGTGGCCAACCTGTTTCCTCTGAGGCTCCAAGCTCACCATCAGCTCTTTTTCTCCAGGCTTCCTTTCCGATTTCTGCTCCAACTCCACCCCTACTGGCTGAGCCTTCCTGGCAATGACTCAATGCTCTTTGTCCCCACTCTCCCATCATTTCATTCCCATTTGAGTCTTTGCTCACATGCAAATACCTAATGTGCCAGCAAGGTCTTCCTCCAATCATTGCTTTTGCAAGTTCCTCTTCTTTCCTGGCAAACCCTCTAATCTCTCCCTGGGCCCTCTGGCTACTACCCGGTGGCCTACTTTCATGTTACCCTTCATGAGCCATTAGTGACTAAGGGAAGGACTGTTCTCCAGGCTCAATTCCAGACGTGATAGAGAAACAAGCACATGATAACTCTTGCTTCAGGAGCTGACTCTGCTGGAGAGAAAACAACATAAACTTGCAGAATATTTGGAAACATAAGAGAGCGTGCAGTGAGTGCGGAACTGGGAGGTGGGTTTGAGGTGCTGCAAGAATTCACGGGAGGGCCAGGAAATAGCTCAGTGGTTCCAGTGCCTGTCTTGCAAGCGCAAGGGCCTGGGTTCGATCTGTGGTAACCACATACAATACTGGGTGTGGAGATTCACTCCAGCAGCAATCAGTACCACATACCACAGTGCCAGGCGTGGTGGCTCACGCCTATAATCCCAGCACTCGGGAGGCAGAGGGAGGAGGATTGCTGTGGTGGGAGTTTGAGGCTCAGCTCAGGGCCAGCCTGAACCACAAAGCGAGACCCTGTCTCAAAAAAACCTAAAAAAAAAAAAAGAATTCACGGGAGCTACAAGGAAGGCTTGGTCCAGTGGCACTTCTGACACTTCGGTTCATGAGCTTGATTCTTTCTGTGATTCTGGTCTCCAACTGAGTTAAGATGAGAACCAAATCGAACTCAATGATTAGGATCAACATCGACCTGATGGGGAAATTTAACTCAGTTCTTCATGTCCAGTTCAGTTTGCAAACAGATTCGGGGACAGAATTGAGTTTGTGAACTGAAGTATCACTATGCTGGAGTTTGGAGGCAGAGGACAGGAGGACCGAGCCTGCAAAGCAGACTTCCTATCTGAAAAAAATAGAGTGTGGAGACCCCATATCTCACAGAACTCCAGGAATCCAGGGGAGCTGGCCATGTGGTGAAAGTCAGAGGCTGAGTCCAAAGGAGGCAGAAACTACTATTTTATGGTTCAACTGGGGCCCACGAGTCCTGTTTTGGACTGTATGCTCTCTTTTCTATGTGGGGACCCTGTGGACCATGCCTAGACCCACCCAGGTCCACACTGACCTTAGGCACAACCCCAGTTTCCTATGATCCCTCCCACTGCCCCCCAGTGGCTGGCAAGATGGCATTTGTCAGAGAGAAAGGAATTGCCTTCTGTACATCTGTCTTGGTCTGGTTGTGCTGCTATAACAAAACACCTGCCAAGTGTGATGGCACATAGCCGATAATCTCAGCACTCAGGAAGCTGAAACAGGAGGATCACAGTGAATTTGAGGCCAGCCGGAGCTACATAGTGAACTCAAGGCTAGTCTGAACAACGTATGAAATCCTTCCTCAAAAAAAAAAAAAATCTTTTTTCTCTCAATCTCCAGTGTCCACAATCCTTATTAGCCACGTCACCTTCTGCGCAGCTCAGCGGAAGATAGGTTCCCTTCTCAGCTGACGTCAATGTTGGACCACTGTTCTCCCCTGGCTGCTCCAGCACTGAGTACCTCCGGCTCTAGCCTGCATCTTTACTTCCTGTCTTTCACTGACACCTCCTTACTGGCCCCATATACTATTTTTTTTTCCCACCATAAACCCCATCCTGTTTTTTCTCTGCTCTGTTCTGTACAGCCAAACTCTTAAAGAAAGGTTTGTACCCCTGTCTCTTGTTCCCACTCCTTCCTGCCTCACTGCATTCGACCATCCCACTCCAACTTCAAAGCCAAGGTCTCCAGGAGTGTTGTAAAGATTCCATCCATTGGTCTACCTGCTGCATCACACCCCTGGACCCTTCCTCCATCGTCCTGTGTCCATGCAACTTTCCTTCTCCGTCTCTCCTGCCTCTCTGCTCTTCCCTTCTCAGCTGCTTCTCAGGCTGTTCTTTCTCTGGGGGCCACTTTTACCATTCATTAATTCTTCAAGAGGTGACTGCATATCAACAGTGGCCTGGGCACAGTTCCTTCTTTGGTGCAGAAGGGGTCGGAATTCTGGCCCCCTTCTTCCATGCTTTCCACAGCCGCAGTATTCTGTCTCAGCCCTCATCCACTGCTACTGTTGACTTTCAGACCTCCACCCCTGGTGCAGACTGCCTTTCTCCATTCCAGTCCCTACAAGATCAACAAGTAGGTGTCTCATTTCCTCTCTTGGAGTATAGGCATGTGACCTCTTCCTTTTGGACAGACACAGTGGTATGGCTTGTGTCTAAATGTCCCCACTAAAGCCTCACACGGTCAGAGGGATGGGCTTTTCACAGGTGGCTGCATCTAGTGTTTGTGGTACTTTGATTGTGTGTGATGCTAAACATCAAGGGTGTGTGGTGACTAAATTAGTCCGCCGATTGGTTCGGCATAGTTCTGGGTCGGATCAAAGGTACCCCCTCTGAGTATGAATATAAATATAAGGAACAAAATGAGGACTGTTGTGGTTGCGTGTCATTTGCTGCTTTTTCCTTCTGCTGCCTTCTGCCTGCCATGAATGTTTTTCCTCTGTGATGACCCTCTGCTCTTCCTCCTTGTCTTGGAGCTAGTCAGCCATGAGCTGAAACCTCTACAAAGTGTGAGCTAAATGAACCTTTGCTACTTTAACTTTGGGTATAGGGTATTTTGTCTCATCAAGGAGAAAAGTAACAGATACAAAGCCATCACCCATGACCCCTCCCTTTTCCTCATATCCCATAGTCCAACATGTGACCAAATCTTGCTGTGAGTCATCTTATGTTACTCACTCCCAGCCTTTCTGAGAAGGGGTCTTACTTCTCAGGCCAGCCCTGGAGCCCAAGCTCAAGTGATCCTCCTGCCTCAGCCTTCCAAGTAGCTGGCACCAGCAGTGAGCGTAGCCTCACACACCTTTCTTTTCTCTCTTCTTTTTTTTGAGACAGGGTCTTGCTTTGTAGTTCAGACTGGCCCTGAACTCACTATATAGCCCAGGCAAGGCTGGAACTCACAGTAATCCTCCTGTCTCTGCCTCCCAAGTGCTGGGATTACAGGGTGAGCCACCACACCTGGCTCTTTTCTCTCTTCTTATCCTTCCAACTGCCTGAAGCCAGGTCCTTAATTTCTCTTTCTGGGATGAGCAGAACACCTAATTTTCTCAATAGTAAGTATTCTAGAATTTTTCCAATCCTGGGGATTGAGCCCAGGGCCTTCAACTAAACTACATCCCCACCTTACTCCCTTATAAGCAGTGGCCATGTTTACTTGAAAGAGTGAAAATGAGGAGTGAGGGAGAAACTGGCTTTGCAGAGCAAGCTTAGGCTATGGAAAAGAGGAATGGGGAAGATGAAAGGACACGCTGGAGAAAGCAGGGCAAACCATGGTGGAGAAAGCCCTGATAGCCCCTAGTCCTGTTTTTCTTTTGAGAGAACATATTGGTAAGTTGCTAAGCTGCCCGTGCTGGGCTCAAACTGGCAATCATCCTGCCTCAGCTACCAGAGTGCTGGGGTCACTGGTATGTACACCTGGCTAGCACTCTGCCTTTGTATGAATTGTTATAAACAACCTCATTGTTTCTATGTGTATAAAATCACCAGGAACTGTCCTGCCTAGAGGGTATGCTATTAATTTTTTTTTTCTTTTTTTGGTGACAAGAGTCTCCCTTTGTGGTTTAGCTGGGCCCGAGCTCACCATGTAGCCTAGGCGAGCCTGGAACTCATGGAAATCCTCCTGCCTCTGCCTCCTGAGTGCTGGGATTACAGGTGTGAGCCACTACGCCCAGCATCGTGATATGTGGTTAACGAGGATTGAACTAGGGACCTTGTGCTTACAAGGCAGGCACCAGAACCACTGAGTTAAATCCTCGGTCTGATTGTTGGTTTTTATAATTAGCAAGCATTATTAAATGACCTCTAGTCTCAATGTCAGCTCTAAGATTCTCTGATTCATAGTTTAACAGATGAAGATCCAGGAGACATTGTTTGGAAAGCATGTAGCAGTCAGAAATTAGCAAGTATTTTTGGTGACAATGAGCATTAGAACCAAATCAAGTAGAAGATAGCAGCTAGCAGGTTTAGTTGAGGTGTATCGAGGAACAACAACAAAAAAAAAAAGCAGTAGAAAAAGAAAAAAATAATTTAAAAAAGGAAAAAAGAAGCTGGGCCTGGTGTTGTATACCTGTATTTCCAGCGCTTGGAAGGCGGAGGCAGGAGGCCAACCTGGGCTACATACTGAGCTCCAGGCTAGGCTGAACTACATAGCAAGAAATTTGTCTCAAAAAAAAGGGAAAAAAGAAAACGGTGAAAAATTAGGCACATTGTTCTACTACTGATAGCTTCTAAATTAGACATGTAAATATATTAGGAACAACTTGAAAACATATACACTGTATAAGAAGAAATATGATCTTATCCTCCAAGAGGAATGAGATGGATTTAAAGGAAGCCACTGCAGATTCTGAATTTTCCAGAAAATTAGAATTATGAATTTTATTTGCTCACTTTTTCTGAATTCATTGACAGTACAAACACATAGACTACATTATATGAAATACTACCTGAGTAATAAATATTAAAATTGAAAGTTAGAATGTTAAAATTTATTATAGAAAACATCAACACTGATAAAAATATAACTCTCCAAACTTTCACCCATAAAAACATATGCATTAGAAACACAGATGTTTAAATTTTGTGATCTATTCTAAAAATAAGCAAATAAAGTATAGAAGTAGAGCTCCCACATTCCCTATAGCAGTAAAATTCCGCAAAAAGAGAAAGTTAACTAAGGATACACAGTTCACCAATAAAATAATTAGATCAATGGTAGAAGCACATCATGGCCAAATCAAAACACGAGTTCTATGCTGTGGCAAATTAGAATAACTACAAAACTGTAACCTGGAAATTTCACCTTAAACATAGTCAATATTGTCTTTCAGGTCCTCAGAAGATGGGAAAACAGATTTTGACCGAAAGAAAAGGAAGATGTAATACATTTCATAGTTAAATAATTAGCAGGTATTTTGGGAAGAAAGATTGTCATTTAAAAAATACTTAAATAATGAATACTATGACTAAAGAGATGTTTGGGAGAAAATTGAGATGTTAAACCTAATCTAGCATGTCAAAAGCTGTGGTCCAGCGGGGCATTTAGCTCAAGTGGTACTGTACCTACCTTGGAAGCACAAGGGCCTGAGTTCGATCCCAGTACCACAAAGCAACAAACAAACAAAGCTGTGGTCCTGTGTGGACTCTGAAGAGGACATCTGGAAATTGAAGACAGCAGAGAGAAGTGGAACAGGAGGACTAGATCATGAGAGAAGCTCGCTGGTGGTACACTCGGGAGGTTGAGGCAGGAGGGCTGTCATGAGGCCAGCCTGGGCTACACAGTGAGTTTGAGGCTACTTTGGACTACAAAGTGAGACCCTGTTTCAAAAAAATTTATGTAGCTATAGATATATAGGTATATATGGAGAGAGAGAAAGTGCAAAAGCCAGGTACAATGGTGCACAGCTGTAATCCTAGTAATCTGAGAGGCTGAGGTAGGAGCACCTCAAATTGAAGCCCAGCCTAGGCATCTCAGCAACTTAGTGAGACCCTGTCTCAATTTTTTTTTTTTTTTTTTTTTTGAGACAGGGTCTCATTTTGTAGCTCAGGCTGGTCCTGAACTCAGCAACCCTCCTGCCTTTGCCTCCCGAATGCTGGGATTACAGGTGTGAGCCACCACACCCGGCACTGTGGTATGTGGTACTGATTGCTAGTGAGCATAAGTCTCCATGCCCAGCATTGTTGTATGTGGTTACCAGGGAATCGAACCCAGGAACTTGTGCTTTCTTGCAAGGCAGGCACCGGAACCACTGAGCTAAATCCCCAGCCTCCTGTCAAAAAATTTTAAGCATTAAAAATCTAGGGGGCGGGGAGGTGGAAATATAGCTCAATGCAAAGGCTCTGAGTTCAACCACTATAAGATGGGATGGAGTGGGGACAAACTTGGTCTAATATCTACACTTACTTCTGGGCTTGGATTTGCAGAAGTGGAGGCTTTAGTTGCTTTCACCTCTATTCTGGTTGCATGTCAGCTTCAGGGACAGTTTCCTGGGAGTAATTACTATTTTATGAACCCTCTGCTCTATCAAAAATCAAATGCTCTCCAAGGATGCAAAGCCCTTTGGGCTTCACAGTCTTTCCTCCTTCAAAAGTGTAGCCTCATTATTTTATTCATCTATTTCACAAATGTGCATCATCAGTACCAGTGCTATCTGGCACTATTAGAGGCCCTGAGCATGTGCAAATGAACAAAATAAACAAAACTTCCCACCCCCAGGGCTTGGATCCAAGTGCAATTCAGTCTCCAGTTCTTACTATTTGCATTATCTTTCCCTGATTCATTGTAAAGAGGATTGTTCTCTGTGTCATGTCTTCACAGGGTCTTTCTCATGATGTGAAGTCTTCAAGGGTATAAAGCAAGTCTTCTAATTTCTTGGACCTTGCACTTGCCAAGCAGGTGGCAGCACCACTGAGCTACATCCTTGGCCCTACGGATGAAATCTAATTCTTCAAATCTCCTTTCTCCATCCAAGGACTTAATTTAGTGCTAGGCACAAGGTTCTCGGCAAGTGCTCAAGTACTTCATCTAGGAAAAATGAAATTGAAGAACGAACTATATACATTTAGAGATTTGTTAAAGGCTAGAGCTGAGATGGAGGTGAGTGGTAGAGTGATTTGTCTGGCATCTGTGACACCCTGACATCTCATCCCCTGCACTAGGAAAAAAAAAATTAAGAGGGTAGCCAGGTATGGTGGAACACAGAGAAAGCCCTCGAGTTTAAGATTAACCTGGGCTGCAGAGTGGTCAAAGGCAGCCTAGATGACATAGTGAGACCCAGTCTCAAAAAAACCAAAATGAGGGCCGAGGAGTTAGCTCAGTGGTTCCAGTGCCTGCCTTGCAAGCACAAGGACCCGGGTTCGATCCCCGGTAACAGCATACCATAGTGGGTGTGGAGATTCATGCCCAGCAGCAACCAGTACCACATACCACAGTGCCGGGTGTGGTGGCTCACGCCTATAATCCCAGCACTCGGGAGGCAGAGGCAGGAGGATTGCTGTGATGAGTTGGAGGCTGAGCTCAGGGCCAGCCTGAACCACAAAGCGAGACCCTGTCTCAAAAAAAAAAAAAAAAAAAAAAAAAAAGAAATAGGGTCTTGCTTTGTAGTTCAGGCTGGCCCTGAGCTCAGCCACAAACACTGCAATTCTCCTGCAAACTCACTGCAATTCTCCTGCTTCTATCTCCTGAGTGCTGGGATTACAGGCATGAGCCACCACACCTGGCATTGTGCTGTTTGCTATTGATTGTTGGTGGGTGTGAGTCACTCCTCCTGACATTGTTGTATGTGGTTACTGGGACT
The DNA here is from genome assembly GCA_004026965.1 of Petromus typicus. NCBI lineage: Eukaryota > Metazoa > Chordata > Mammalia > Rodentia > Petromuridae > Petromus > Petromus typicus. The sequence goes on from PVIR01006853.1 coordinate 29,144, forward strand.
GAACTGCAGCCCTTGCGCTTGTAAGGAAGGCGCTGGAACAACTGAGCTAAATCCCTAGACCTCTTTTACTTCTCTCTCTCTCTCTCTCTCTTTTTCTTTTTTTTCTGGTAAGATCTCATTATGTAGCCAGGCTAGCCCACAAGTTGAAATCATCTTGCTTCAGCTCCCCAAGCCGGGATTATGGACACGCAAGAGCATGCTCAGCTAGTTCCAGCTTCCAAACTATACTCATATCTTTAGTTCATTTGACTATGACAGTCCCAGGAAGAAACAATGCAAGAGTCATTAGCTCTGTTTTTACTTACTTATTTTTGTAGTACCTGGGATTGAAAACTATAGAGATGGTAAAGCCCTAGCCCTACTTGTTTGTTTATTTTCTGTGCCAAGGTTCCAGTTTAGAACCTTGTTCTTGCCAGGTAGGTGTGGCATCACTGAGCTACATTCCTGGCCCTGTTTATTTAGTTAGTTTTGAAACAGGGTCTCACTTAGTAGTTCAGGCTGGCCCTGAGCTCACTATGTAGCCCAGGGGAGCCTGGAACTCACAGCAGTCCTCCTGGCTCTGCCTGGCAAGTGCTGGGATTACAGGCATGAGCCACCATGCCCAGCATGTTTATTTCAAGATAGAGTCTAGCTAAATTACTAAATTATCCAAGCTGGGTTTGAACTTGTGATCCTTCTGTCTCAGCCTCCCAGCAACAGTCACATACCACTGTACCAGGCTCTCCTTTTTTTAGGGTGGAAAGCACCTCTCCCAAAGTATCCAAAAGGATGCCACCCTTACCAGAAACTGACAAAGGTACAGCATGAGCTTGAAGAAGATGAAGCCAAGACCAGGTGTACTGAGAGGGTCTAGGCTCAGGTCTCAATGTGTAAGCAACTGGCTATTGCGGAATGTGGCTGGAACACCGCACAACTATCACCACTACTTTGAGCTAGGTAACCACAATGTTACAAGTAGCCTCTGAAACTCCAGGGTGCTCGAAACTCGCCCCTGGCAAGAATAGGTGTAGTTGAGGCATGGGGCCCTGCATCTTTCAGTCGAAATCTAGGGCAGGGCAGGAAGCCCCATCCTCTTGGAAATGAGCAGTGAGAGTCTTCTGGCTGGTAAAAGAGCAGGCAGGTCCCAGATGCTGCTGCAGCTGCGCAACAGTCACAGAGAACCTCACAACCCAGGAGAGGTGGCTCTTGCACAAAGGAAGGCAATATACGGGAAGAACATGGCAAGCCAAGGCCTACGTCCCCAGAGAAAAAGTCAACTATGTTTGGTGTAATACACAAGAATCTTATGGGCTACCCAAGAATCTGCAGGGCCTTTGTGGCTTCCTTGTTTCCTGATTCATTCAGATTCTACTTCCAGATGCAAAAGGAAACTGCTTAGTATTTAAAGGCCACGATTGCTCCACCCAACACCCAATTTCTAGGGGTACCACAGTAACACTGATTTTGGAAGACCCTTTGAAGGATACCAAAGTGGCATGGTCCCTGCCTACACACAACTCACAGTTTAGTGGACGAAGGTGGAGGGAGATGTTAAAGAAAAGATTAATAAACAAAATAGAGTTTTTGAGGCACAAAAGAGAAGATAAAGGCAAGTGGCCAAGCAGTTCAAAGAGATGATGACAGGCCAAAAAAGAGGATAAACACAAGAGATGGAGGTGGGGCTGGGCATGATAGCTCATGCCTGTCATCCTCGCACTTGGAAGTCAGGGGCAAGAGGATTGCCATGAGTTCAAGGCCAGCCTGAACTGTTTAGTGAGAATCTGCCTCACAAAACCAAAAAGAAAAAAAGGGGGTTGGGGTGGGGTAGAGTAATGGAGAGAAAGATGGGAAGAGAGCTCAGGAGGCAAATGATGATGAGACAGGGGCATATGGAGTAAAGAGAAGAGGACATAAACGGAGGTCAGGAACAGCAAGAGTAGACAGGAAAGACAGTCAAGGAGCTATGACGGGAAAGAGAAGATGTAAATAAATTCCTGTGTGGACCATGTGTAAACGGATTCATCATATGAAAACTTTTTTTATTGTTGGGTCTTTTTTTTGAGACATGGTCTTGGTACATAGTTTAGGCTAGCCTTGAGCTCACTCTTTTACCCAGGTGTTATCATTTATTTGTGTGTGTGTGTGTGTGTGTGTGTGTGTGTGTGTGTGTGAGAAACAGAGACAGAGACAGAGAGAGAGAGACAGGGTCTCACTTTGTAGTTCAGACTGGTGCTGAGCTCACTATGTATGTAGCCCAGGCTGGTTTCAAACTCATGGCAATCCTCCTGCCTCAGCCTCTAAAGTGCTAGGATTATACCACACCCAGCTACGTGAAAACTTTAACTTGCTTAAATTTTTATTGTATTTTGTTTTACATTTTTTAAAATACATTTTTTTGGATTTTTTTCTGTTGTCACTTAGACTGGCCTTGAATTCACTGTGATCCTCTTGCTTCAGCCCCTTGATTGCTGGGATTAAAGGCATGTACCGTTGTGCCCAGTTTATTTATTTTTGAGACAGAGGCTTGCTTTGTATTTCAACCTGGTCTTGAACTCACTGTGGAGCACAGGCTGGCCTTGAACTTTGGAAGATCCTTCTGGCTCTCAACCTCCAAGTCCTGAGATTGTGGGGGTGTGTGATCATACCCTGAAGTAATTTTTTGATTTGTTTTAAGACAGGATTTTATTTTGCAATTGAGACTGGTAATTTGCTTAAATATTGAAGTATCTTTATTCCAAGCTTTCCTTAAAACAAGAGGTCAGAAGTATAGAAAGTGTACACCTGTTGTCCTAGGTGCTGGGGATGCTGAGACAAGAGTATCACTTAACTCAGGAGTTTGAAGCCATCCAGCAACATAGCAAGATCTAGTTTCAAAACAGAAAAACAAACAAACAAACAAACAAACAAAAAAACACTTAAGTAGACAGAAACTAGAATACAGCCATTCTGTTTCTGCTGCCAAAGTTCTTCAACCACTGTTTATGCTGCCTCCTGGGGAATCTTCAAGACCAAGTTCTTTATTTTGCTTTAGGTCTACACCCTTTGGGACATCCTTACTTCCTCTCTAACATTTGAAGAGAAACTGCAAACAGTTTACTATAGTGAACCAGGCTTCAGAGTTATATTTTCACCTCCTAAAACCTCTGCAAAGAAGTAGGTGATCTGAAAGCAGAGATTAGTTTATCAAGGCATCAGTTTATTCCAGCCAGGGCAGGGAACTTCTCAATGCTTCTAGAAGGATTTTTTTTTTTCCCCATCTCATGCCACATAGGGTACCGTCCTCCTCACTGTAGCCACAGATGAAACTATATAGTCAATTCATAGTTCTAGTGGTCTTCTTCAGGGTTCTCCCAAGTTCTATTCTTCCTGCAAATGGTTCTTTTAAGGCCAGACAGTGAGCCTCACCGATCTCCCCTCACCAACTAAAGCTATTGTGATTGTGGGGGATTCATAGCCATCTGCCTATCTCTTATCTCACCCTGCACATCTGCTTTGGTATATTAACAAAGCCGGCCTGTGGCGAAACCATTGCTTATGTTATCTGCTCAAATGCCCATGTCCCTCAGTGCAGACTAGCCACTAAAGGGTCTTCCAGTGGGAGAGAGCAGTCGAAGTTTGACAAACCTTGTTGTACCTGACTGAGGTCCTATTCAAAGTAAGCACTGCAGGTATTTTTTTGGAGATTTTTATGTGCTTCCTCCCAGCAACTCTACCTGATTTAAACTGGCAGGCAGTCCATACAAGTTTTGTCGAAGCCCACAGGCTCAGTTTGTTAAGGGTTAATCACTTAGTTGAGCTATTGCAATAAATTTCTTCTATTTCTTTGCCCCCTCCATTCCCTGGGTTATAAGAAGGAATAGGAAGGAAATAAAGCTATTTATTTATTTTCCAAATGAAACTCTTAACTAACTCTGACAGTGGCAAGTCTTTCTTCGAAAACAAGCTGATTTTAGAGAGCCTGATGCATATGGGACCATACTTGTTAGCACTGGTGTGAAAAGCTATTGCTTTTAAAATATATTTTACTGTAGTTTGAAAGATTGAAAAAGGCCTACGATCTGATAAAGTTTCAGTGATTTCTTTGTATCAATGATCTGAAAATCTAAGAGTCTGAGAACAACGGGTATCAGTTAATACCAGAATAGTACTGGCCAGTGACTGGAATTCAAGATCAGACCATGGGAATGAACCATTTTTGTTTGTGAGATGTTTCAGTGGACTTCTCCGTTGGAGTAATTACACAAGCTCTTTTACCTTCTACTTCAATTGTCTACCTTTAAAATGAGTATAAAAGATACAAACCACTTTAACTTGTCTTTTAAAGATGTGAAACAAAACAGAAAATGTCTGAAAAACTCCCTAGATCTGCATGTAGAAAACTCTTGTGCTGTATGTAATACATGACAATATCTTGGGTTTAGGTAGTGCCTTCAGAGTTCAAACTTTGATAGAAATACAAGGCATTATCATTTCAATTGTCTTGCATTCACATCTTTCCAAGAGTTGAAGGCTGTTAATACACATTCTATGATTCACCATATTCTCTCTCTCCTCCATTCCTGGTTTCCAGGGAATCAAGAGCTTGAAGAGTTGGAAACCAACGTTTGGTACTGAGGAAAATATCCGTGGGATACCACTTAACAAGAGCATAGTGAAGCCAAAAGGGATGTATAACGCCCAAGTTACCGTCCTTTATGGGATTTATAATTTAAACGGGCCCCACAGCAGCAGATTGGCTGGGGAAATGCCCTGACTGCAGTCGGGCTGCTCGCATGGCATTGCTCGGATACCGCCGCCGAGCTCCGTCGACGTCGCGAGCCTGCTTGCCCGTCGAACAGCTGTCGAGCCGCGGGAGCCCGTCCGTGGGCAGGGCCGGCGCAACTCGGGCCGCTGCAGCCCCGTCGCTGACCCTCGCGCGAAGCTGCGCGCACCGAGAGGAGACATCTTCCCAGCCGGGCCTCCGTGCCCGCTGCTGCCCGGGGCGGCGGGGTCGGGCCAGGGGCCGGGGCCTAGCCGCGCACCCCTCCATGGGGGGCGCCCCGACTCGCCGGGGGCGGGGTCACGCCCCACCCGGGCTGCCGGGGGCACCAGCGCTGCGGAAACCTGATCGGGGCCGAGGAGCGGGGGCTTCCTGGGCCACCTCCCCGGGCGCCTTCGGCCGCGGTGGGCGCGCCAGCCGCCACCGCCCCCGGGCCGTCGTCGCGGAGACCACTCCCGCGCCCCGCACCTGTGGACGTCCTCGTCCAGCGCCTGGAGCTCCCCTGAACGAGCCGAGCCCAGGACAGACATGCTACTCCCGTTTCCTGCCCCTTCGGAGCGGCGAGGAGTGGGTGAGGCGAGGCAAGGCCGCTGCATCGAGGAGCCCCCACGCCCAGGGCTGACGGGCTCCGCGGCGGGGGCGCCGGGGCCTGCCCAGGGATGGCGGGCAGGCCGGCCTCGGCCCATGGGCCGGCGCGCGAGGGGTGAACAGCCGGCGAGAAGGTGCCTGCTGTCCGCGCCCCCTCACCATGGGCAGCCCCGAGTGAGACGCAGGGGTCGGGCTACCCAGGCACAGCGGTCTGACCCAGGGGGAGTCCGCTTGGTGGAGGGCGACGGCTGCCCTGGCCCAGGCCACCCGGCCTTCAGGTTCTGAGACTGTGACTGGCCGCCTGGGGCAGGGAGCTGCTGAAGGGGAAAGGGGAGTCGCTCCCTAGTGCTTGGGGGGGGATGTTGTGCTTGGTGGGGTTCGGGGGTCACCACCCTCTCTGGAGAGGTGGGGGAGGGTGGCCGGCGCAGCTGGCCGGCGAGGGGCGGGGTCACCGAGGCGAAGAGAGTGTGTTCAAGCGAGGGTGTGTGGGGGAGGGCACGCTGAGAGGCGGCTAGCGCTCTGCGCGCAGGCGCGAGCAGCAGGCCGGGCCCGAGCCCTGGGAGAAGGCCGGCGGGGAGCGGGGGCGGGAGGCCGACGGGAGGGCGGGCGGGCTGACGCGAGGGGGGCGGGGAGCCGCGTCGGCGTCGCTGGGCGCGGGCGATTCGAGGCCGACGCGTCCGCGCGTGCGCGCGCTGGGGATGTGTCCGCGTTAAAGGGGAGTGACGCGTGCGCGTTCACGTGCACCCGGGAGAGCGGTAAGAAGCAAAGGGAAGCTAGAAGGTGGTGGGGGTGGAGGGGATAACGGGAGGAGGGGTGGGGGGGCGGCGCCTGCGCAGTGCGCCGCGGAGAGCAGTGTGTATGTGAGACTCTGACGGGTTCAAAATGGCGGCGGCTGCTTCGGCGGCTCCTCCTGTGTGAGAGAAACAACACCCCTCCCCGGCAGCGGCGGCGGCGGCTGTGACTCCTAGATCACCGTCCCAGCGGCTAGGCCTGTCGCCGCTCTGTCTGTCTTGGGCAAGGGGCGCTCTGGAAGGAGAGGCAAAGCCAGGGGGCCCATACCCTGAAGTCTTTCCTTTGCGACTGGGGAGTAGCCGGGGGCTCGTCCCGCAGCGCGGAACCCGGGCTGAAGGGGAGACGTGAGGCATCCCGGGCCCCCAGCTCCGCGCGCCGCGCCGCTCCCGCCCTCTCCGCCCCCCGGGGCCAGGGCCCGCGTTCCGGGGGGCCGGACGGCGCGGGGAGCCTCGGCCCGCCGGTCTCAGCTGATCGGCCGCCGCTCCCGGGCCCCCGAGGCAGCCGGCGGCTGCTGGCCCAGGGCTTGTGCTCCCTGCGGCCGGGCCGGCCCGGGCTTCGGGTGGCTGACCGCCGGCCCGGGCGAGGCACCGGGGGTCGTGTACCCCTCTCCTACGCCTCCGACGCCTGGTCTCCAAGCCAGAAGGTTGGATCCAGCTACTGTTTCCTCTTTTTCGGGTCGCTCTGACCCTTTCTGGATACTGAATTGAACCACGGAATAACCGAAGACGACGTTTGGGATTTAATTTTTCCTCACTGTTTGGAATCTTACTTCTCACTTGGACCAGAACTCAAGAGCAAAATCCCCGGTGAGATTCCCCCTCCCCCTTCTGCCTTGGGAAGTTTGGTTCGCTGTGTTATGGAAAGATTTAAAGTTTTTATATCTTTTTCTGATGGCTGAACCACTGGGACGCTTTTCCTGGGGGCAAGTGGCGAGATTTCCCATTTTTCTCGTCCAGCCCAGGCGGCCCTCGCCCAGGGGGTGCAGACACCGTGTTCCTCCCGGGTTTGAGCGAAGGCTTCCTCCGGGAGGACACTGCCACGAACTGTTCTGGCAAACTATGTCATCAGGTCTTCTTGGTCTCCTAGCAGTTCTGAAAGGATGCTGTTAACGTGGCCATAATGTAGTTGCGGAAGAGGAAAATTTTGCGTTCCCTATGGAAGCCATTATCCATAGGAATATTTAGAAAAATGAAAAGCCTTACTTGGTGTTGCGGATTGACTGTCGCCGTCAGCCATTCTTTATTTAGTTTTGGGAAAGGATGAGTTTTGTTCTTATCCATAAATCGAGTTGTTTCATTTATTACTTCAGCCCAAAAATTCAAACTTAATTTTTGCAACTCTCGAATTTGTTTCAGAGTTATGCATATATTGTGTTGAGGTGGAGAGTAGATCTGGGAAAGGAAGGCGACAGTTGTGTATTGCCTTACTGCAGGGTATGGAGAATCGTTTTGGAGTCTTGCTTCAAATCCTAATTTCTTGTGCTCATACTCCGGTTTCTCTTCAGATCGTGTAACTTTCGCCTTTTACTAATTTCTTGTCCTCTTTTAGTATGGTAGACACTATGCCCTTCTTGCCCTTAGTTTTCTAATTACCAGTGTATTTTGGTTAGGATCTGGATTAGGTCAGGCATGCCTTACCTGGCTAGCTCTCTAGAGATAAAAAGTCCTGAGTTTTTCTTACCTTTTTCCTTTTTTTTGGCTAATACTGCCATAAAGGGGAGGTTTGGTAGTTGCTGTCCCGTGAGCAGAAATAAGTGGTGTGGCCTGTCCGCAAGGAACTGAAACCAACATCTTTTTTTTTTTTTGCTATGGCTTCGGACAGTTGTATATGGTGATTAACGTTGAACGTGACATGGAACCACTTGCCGAAGAACAGAAAGGTTCCAAACTCATGGAGAGGAATGTGATTTCTCAGAGAGCCTTTAACTTATACCGTAAATACAGTACTCTTTTTCTGTGGAAAGAAAGCATAAGTTTGAGAATGAGTTCTCATCTTTAATGTCACTATTCTTTAATATTGCGATCTGATTCCTAAGGAGGAAGAGGAAGGCAGTCCTGGAGTGGTTTCTTTATAGTAATTTCAACAGAAGAGAGAGATGGAACCCGAAGAAGAAAGAATTCGTTACAGCCAGAGATTGGTTAGTATTTTATTTTTCTCCTCCAGTTTTGAAAACTATTTTGTTTTCATTTGTGAATTTAGTGTTACTAAATTTTTCAGGTGACTTTTTTGTGTACCAGTTAAGGAGAATTATACGTTAATATTAATAAGAGACTTTAATGTATTAATAGTTCACTTGGGTTTTGGCCAAGTAATATGGAATTATAGCTTTTTTATTTAATAGAAATCATTGCAATTCAAAGGGTATTTTAGATTATAATGTGACAAGGGTTTCTAATTTTACAATACTGAGACTATAATCTAATTGAGTAAATTACATTAGAATGTAAATTTTAGGGACTGAATGGAGAGCCGGGCGTGGTGGCACACGCCTGTAATTCCAACACTTGGAAGGCTGAGGCAGGAGGATCACTGTGAGTTCAAGGCCAGCCTGGGCTATGTAGTGAGTTTGAGGCCAGCCTGAATTACATAGTGAGACCTTGTCTCTAAAAAAAAAAAGTTTGAAGAAGAATAGTTCTATATCATTTTTTGAGAGTTACAGGGTACTAAGATTTGTAACTTTTGAGCTGGGAAGTGGAACTGTGGACTATGCAGACTTGAGGAATTAATTGAGAATAGAATAAAAGATGTTGATGAAGTTTTGGCTTTTGTATTTTGGGAGGAATGTGTGAGATATACCTGAAAGAAATTTTAGTCATTTGGAGAGAGTAACTTGTATGTAGATATGCATATATATCGTTTTCATTGTTCTCCCATTGGAGTTAAGATTTGTTTCCTCATTCAAAGAGACTTTTATTAATATTCTAATCATATATTCATTTCAGAAAAATTGAACTTGTGTTTATGGTGGAGAATGTGAGAAAAACCATAGAGTTGTATATAGCATGTAAAATTTGCTGAATTGAGAAGCTTAGAAGATTACTGAAGAAATTTATGGTGGTATTATTTGACTCTTGAGTTTATAGGAAAAAGAAAGACTGTCTAATGATTCTCTTTGAGAAAGGCTCTGCTTTTTTTTTTAATGTGATTATTAAAAAGGGTTGGTGTATATTAGGCAGGCACATGCTTTGGTGAACTTCATTTCAGTGATTTGCCATTTGTTCTCAGTCTGTGTGTTGCAGTTACACTTCTTTATGGCTAAGTGTTTAAAGTGTATAGCAGTGGAATTTTTGTCATTTTAGAAATATTTAGAATTTGTTTTGACATTCTGATATTTGAATTAAATTTCTTTGGGAATAGAAAAATACGGGACACTGCAAAACTCCTTTCTCAAGCAGTAATTGCTATTTGGAATTCATATTTACCATGTCAAGCTGAAGTTTTTTTTTAAGACAGGGTTTCACTGCTTCAGACTTGTGGCAGTCCTCCTGCCTGAGCCTCCCAATCACAGCAGGCCTGGCGAGGATAAATGCTGAGAATTTTGGAACTGTTGGGTAGATTATCTGAGAGTTCTTAGGATGTAGTCTCTAGAAAAAAGGTCTTTCAGCAAGTAAAACTTTTCGTGTTTTGTAACAGGGTAGAGTGATACAATGGTAAGAAGATCTGAGCAAAGAGTTTTTGATTTTTGTTTTAGTAAGGTATTTCTTTTACTTGTAAGACGATTGCTACCTGTTGCATACATTCACCTTTTCCTGAGGTTTTTTATAAGGAGTACATCGTATATTTTGAGGCTCTTAGAATTTTGAGTAACGATTTTGAATTTTTGGGTTGCTAATGTCTGTTTTCTGTGACTACATGACAGTATATTTGAAGTGTAAATACTTTCTGTGACATAACTTTGTGTGTGGTACTGGATGGAACCCAGAGCCTTTGCGTTGAACTGTATCCCTAAGCCCATTTTAAAATTTTCAAGACAGTGCCCTGGGGTCCTCCTGCCTCATTCTCCCAGAGTGCTGTCATAAGAGAACTTGTAGGTGGCTTATTTGAATGTCGTTCTGTCTACTAAACTTTTCTTTTGGTGGGGAGACACTAAGGGTTGAATCCAGAGCCTTAAGTACATCTCCGTCCCTTTTTGAGACAGGTTCTTAAGTTGCCCAGGCTGGCCTGGAATTTATAGTCCTCCTGTCTCAGCTACTTAAGTAGGTAGGATTATAGGTGTATATTACTGTGACTGGCTGAAACTTTTAGTGTCTCTGTATAGTGAGTGCTTATATTACAGACATTTTTATCACTTAACTTAGATCTTATTTGAGGAGTTTTAAGATTAACAAAAGGCAGAAAAAGAAAAAAGAAAAAATTAACAAAAGGCAGGGTGAAGAACTTCCCTTAAATGAAGTACTGAAAAATTTAAAATTTTTCCTTGTCCTCAAAAAGTTATAGTCATTTTTATAGTTGTTAACTTTACACACACACATACACACACACTGTATTCTTTTTGGTTTATTTTTTGCATAGTGATAAGTTTAAAGCCAGCACTTGCTTTATGCTAGGCAAGTTTCAACCACTGTGCTGTACTGCCAGTCCCATTGTGTATCTCTACTGTTTTGCTTTGTGGTTATTGAGTAGGGAATAGAAATTTGGAAAGAGAGACAAAATGCAAGGTTAATTAGTCTTAGTGATTAAAGTTTGTGTAGTCCTGTCCTATATTTAATTGTTTAATTGAATCACAAAGTACATTGCATTAGAGTGTTACTGACTATTAATGTATCAGGACAAAATCGTCACGATCATTCTTTAAAATATTTTCACAGTAGCCTGTTGGGGAAGAAAACCTTCTTTAATTTTAAAAGTCTGAGTCTAAATTTGTTTTGGTACAAAAATGACTTGTATCCAGGATTTTACATATCTTTAATAAGAAAGTTGTATTCTTATTAATAAGAAGTTGGCGTCTGAATATATTCTATTGTTTTTTCCTACTGTAGCCATTTCAAGTGCACAGCTGAATCTGGTAAAGCAAATTTTTTTTTTTTTTTTTTTTTTTGAGACAAGGTCTCGCTTTGTGGTTCAGGCTGGCCCTGAGCTCAGCCTCAAACTCACATCACAATACTCCTGCCTCTGCCTCCCGAGTGCTGGGATTACAGGCGTGAGCCACCACGTCCGGCACTGTGGTATGTGGTAGTGGTTGCTGCTGGGTGTGGGTCTCCACACCCATTATTGTTATGTGGTTACCGGGGAATCGAACCCGGGCCCTTGCGCTTGCAAGACAGGCGCCGGAACCACTGAGCTAACTCCCCGGCCCTGGTAAAGCAAGTTATATTAACTTTGTGACAAGTCATTCTTTATTTTTTACCCCGGTGTTGGAAATCGAACTCAGGACCTTGCACTTGTGGAGCAGGCACAGTGCCACTGAGCCACATCCCCTGCCCCTGTTTTCTGTTGGCTTTTTTTTTTTGGAGACAAGGTGTCTCTTTGTAGTTCGAGCTGGCCCTAAGCTCAGCCTCAAACTCAGCAAACCTCCTGCCTCTGCCTCCAGAGTGCTGGGATTACAGGCTCGAGCCACCATGCCCAGCATTTGGTATGTGATCCTGATTCCCTGGTGGGCGTGAGTCACCATGCCGGGTGATGTTGTATGTGGTTATTGGGATCGAACCCAGGACCTTGCTTGCACTTGGAAAGCAGACGCCCCTGTTTTTCTTTTTGAGGCAGGGTCTCAGTATGTGGTTAAGGCTAGCCTGTAACTCATGGTGATATTCCTGTCTCATGCTCTGGAGTGCTGGGATTACAAGTGTGTGCCACCTATGCCTAGTGAGTCATATGTCTATCTCTCCCCACTCCACTAGGGATGGAACTCGGGACCTTCTGCTTGCCAGACAGTTGTGGCACCACTGAGCCACATCCCCAGCCAGCAAGTCATTCTTAAAAAATCAGAAATAGTTTAAAATTTGAATTTTGCCAAACTTTATTATTTACCTCTTACATGTGGAAAATAATTGTAACTTTGAAGGAGATAAATAAATTGATTGATTGGTTTGGGGCATAAGCTCTACTTTTAGGAACTAGAATGCATATTTTGCTATGTTGGAGTTGAAGAAGTAGAAAATGACAGAAGTGAGTAACTATTGTTTGAGTTTTCTTAAGTAGAACTTTGTTTAAATGAAAATTTTAGTTCTTTTATGGATAATTATTAGAAGAAATTTGGATCTTCAAAGGCAGGTGTTTGTACTGGAGGAGGTACTCCAGTGGGAGGAATAGAAGCTTAATTTTAGTGATAGTGTGGTATTTGGTTGTCTTAAGGTATAAAGATGATTTATTTCTGTATTTCTGGTAAATTTGAATATAGGACCTTAAGAAACATTAGCACTTACTAAGGATGGAACTTTTTCTTCTACATGTATTTGGTTTGAGTAGCCAAGTGTTAGAGTGGTTTGATCTTTTGTATACTTATTTGCTTACAGGGAATATTTAACATAGTATCCGACAATTACAAAGTCTAAATTGTTAGTTAAATCCATAAAGCTATATAGGATGTGGGAGTATAACTGAGTGGTAGGACATTTTCCTAGCATGCTGGAGGCCCTGGATTCAGTCCTCAGCACCACATTAAAAACAAAAGCAAAAAATCTATAAGTGTAGTGGCGTACTCCTGTAGTCCCAGCACTTAGGAGGCTGAGGCAGAAGGATTGCTGTCAGTTTGAGGCTTCATAATGAGTTCGTTCAAGGCCAGCCTGAGCTATATCGTGAGACCTCGTCTCAAAAAAAAAAAAGAGGGGGGCCGGGGATTTAGCTCAGTGGTTCCGTCGCCTGCCTTGCAAGCGCAAAGACCCCGTTCGATCCTTGGTAACCACATACAATACTGGGCAACCACATACAATACTGGGCGTGGAGACTCATGCCCAGCAGCAATCAGTGCTACATACCACAGTGCCGGACGCCTGTAATCCCAGCACTCGGGAGGCAGAGGCAGAAGGATTGCTGTGATGTGAGTTTGGGGCTGAGCTCAGGGCTAGCCTGAACTACAAAGCAAGACCCTGTCTCAAACAAACAAACAAAAAATCCATAAAGCTGCAATTAGTGAACTTTTAGGTTTTTGTAATGGTATTATTCCCGCATAATGCTTATTATTGCCTAGGAAAACAGAAGCAAAATAACATTTCCAAAGTAAGTACATGTGTGTTCTCTATTGTTTTGTAGGATGACTTTCAGTTTTAATTTGGAACTTTTTCATTTTGTTTGAAAAGATAATCTTTGTTATATACTTTAGTACTACTGGGTTGTAATTTTTGTCTGCAACATGTATAGTATATTGCACATGTATAGTTACATTGGGTGTAGGAAAAATTCACTACTCCTGCCAAAGTCAGTTGTAGAAAAAAAAGGCCAAAACAAAACAAAAGAAAGTAAGACAATATATTTCAGGGTAAAGAAGTTATAGAACCTGAGTTTTTTTTTTTTTTTTTTTTTTTTTTAAATTTCACATAAGCCTATGTATTATCTGAAAGGAAAGATGTTGGGAATTCGGTTTGCTTGTCAATCTTGATAATGGGATTAAAAGATTTTCTAAAGGATATTATCCTTTTGGATGTTGAATCCTGCTAACACTAGTAGCATATAACTCTGTAGTATAGCTCAGACTTTTTATCTGTTGCTGAGAACTGGGAGTGCTTAAGTCCTGGTGATAGTCCCACCTCATCCTGAAATTGTCTTTTCAGATTCAGCGGCAGTCATCAGATTATCCCTTTGAACATTCTTGCTTGAGTGACCCTACTTTAAGGTCCTTCTGATAGAGAATAGATGAGGCAAAATGGAATACTTATTTTAAGTCTTTTGCTTTTCCTACTATCATCATACCATACTGTTGTGTATGTATGTATGTATATATGTGGCTGATAAATTTCTATTTCTGTTTTTTTGTTGTTGTTGTCAGACTTGTTTAGCTAAAATTTGTTCAGTTTTTGAAACAGTGTCTGGCTATGTAGTCTAGGTTGGCTCTAACTCTTGTGAAGTTTAGGCTAACCTCAAACTTGGGAGTAATCTTTCTGCTTCAATCTCTTACCTGAAGTCTTTCAAGCTATGAGTGTAGAAGCATTTGGGACCACTTCAGGTTTTCATGTTGCTAGCAACTTGAAAAAAATTATAAGCATTATAAATTGCTGCTTTTGCTTATTCAGAGTGTATCCTGAGATTTAGCTTTCATTATGTATTAGTAGAGGACAGTACTTTTTTTTCTTTGAGATAGGGTTTTGTTATGTAATTTGGCTGGCCTCGAACTCGTATATAGCCAAGGCTGGCCCTAAACTAATGCCAGCCCTCTTGCCTCAGCCTCCCAGGTGCTGAGATTTACAGATGTGAGCCATCCAATAGCCCTGTTCTGATTGTTCTAGTGTCCTTCCTGATCATGTAGATGAAAAACTTGTTTTCGAGTTATTTAAAATGCAATTGAAGGAGCTTATTCTTTATTCACACACAGTAAGATGTATGAGAACTATAAGCCCTATCACTTTCTCTTATTTTGCTGAGTACTAATTAACAATGTACTGTAGGGCATGTAACTGTAGGGCGTGTTTTCTACTTAAGTGTAAACTATGAGTGTTAGGATTTTTTTTTTGAGGCAGGGTCTCACTATGTAGTTCAGGATGAGCTCAAACTCACTGTGTAGCCCATGCCAGTCTTGAACTAACAGTAATTCTCCTGCCTTTGCCTCCTGACTGCTGGGATTACAGGCATGAGCCATTGTGGTATGTCGTACTGGGGCTGTTGAACTCAGGACCTTGTGCTTGCCAGGCAGACGCTGGAACCACTGAACTAAATCATCGGCGCTGGTTTTTGGTTTTTTGAGACTGGGTCTTGCTATATAACCTGGCCTGGAACTTGCAGCTATCATCCTGCCTCAGCTTCCCAAGTGCGGAATTACAGTTGTGTGCTGCTGTGTATAGCTCAGGCTGCTTTTTTTTTTTGGCTTATGCTTCATACTGAATGCTTTGAATAGGCATATAATATGTGTTAAATAAAGTATTTGTTGATATTATTGAAAACCCTGTCAGTGTACTTTTCTTCAATATCTTTTTTTTTCTGAACAGTCTCTTAAAGTCCAGCCTAGCCTCAAACTCAGTGTTTCAGCCTCCCTATTACTGGGATTTTAGGTGTGTGACAGCACACTTGGACATTCTGTTTTCTTGAGTTCTAGGAGTGGTCACTGGAGTGGAGGAGAATTTGTAATACAGGGATGAACATCCTAACTTAGTGTTGAGTTTTGCAGTGTAGATAAAACCAGAAGGTCTAAGCTCTAACATACAAAAAATTTAGAATTATGGTGGGAAGCACATACTTGTAATCCCAGCACTGTGGGAGGGTTAAGCAGTACAGTATCTCAAATCTGAGCCCATTCTGGGCAGTTTTGCCATTCAGAGAGAACCTGTTCAAAAATAAAAAGGGCCAATAGTGTTCTTGGTTAGTCCTAGTACAAAATAACACTTAGATTTAGCATATATGTCAAGTAAGTATATTTAAAGTAACAGGGACATTCAAACAGATAAAATGTCCAGTTAACTTTTTTCCCTAGTTGACTTCATTTTTTGTGGCAGGGCTTTACCATGGAGTTCAAGCTGGCTTTGAACTCACTATGTAGCCCAAACTGGCCTTGAACTCCTGGTGATCCTCCTGTTTCAGCCTCCTGAATGCTGAGATTAACAGGCATGTGCCACTGCACCCAGCTCTAGTTTATTTTAAAAGTATACTCTGAGCTGAGCACAGTAGCACTCACTTGCAGTAATCCTAACACTGAGGGCTAGATGAGGCAGGAGGATTGTAAATTTGAGTTTCACATGGATAATTTAGCAAGACCCTGCTTCAAAAAATAAAAAAAGGACTGGGAATGTAATTTAGTGGTAGAGTGCTTGCTTAGCATGTATGAGGCCCTGGGTTACATTCCCAACATTGCAAGATAAAATAATGAGCATTACTTACTTATTTTTGGTTTTTTTTCAATAAATATGTGCCAAATGCTAGTTTAAATTTTTATATGTATATATATATATATAATTACCTTATTTAATACTCAGACCAACTCTGTAAGGTAGACGGTACAGTGTTTGTTCGATTTTGTTCGTTGTACTTAGATTTGATCTCAAGGCCTTCATACTGAGCTACATCCTCAGCCCTTTATTTTTATTTTTCAGTTTTTTGAGACAAGGTCTTGCCTTGTAGTTCAGGCTGGTCTTGAATTCACTATATAGCTCAGGCTAGCCTTGAATTTGAGGAAATCTGCTTGCTTCTGCCTCCCGAGTGCTGGGATTACAGTTGTGAGCCATCACGCCTGGCCCTTTATTTTTTATTTCGAAACAAGGTTCTGCTAAGTCACTAAGCTGCCTAGACAATTTGCAGTCTTGCAGCCTTCCTTCTTCAGTCTGCCACAGTGCAGGTGTGTGCTGCCATACCCAGCTTTGCATGTTTGTGTGCATTGAGTGTGAACATGTGTGATATAGTCTTTTTGTAAAATTTGGAGACAGGGTCTCAGTTTGTAGTTCAGGCTGGCCCTGAACTATGTAGCTCAGACCAGCCTGGAACTCGCAGCTAGCCTCCTGCCTCTGCCTCCCAAGTGCTGGGATTACAGGTGTGAGTTACCTCGCCCAGCATTGTGGTATGTGGTTACTGGGGTGGAACTCAGGACCTTGTGCTTGCAAGGCAGACTTTGGAACCGCTGAGCTAAATCCACCCCCCGGCCCGCTTTTCTTTGAGACAAGATTTTGCTACGTGGTAAAGATTGCCTTTGAATTTACTATGTAGTCCAGAATGGCCTTAAACTCACCATGACACTCCTGCTTCTGCCTTCAGAGTGCTGGGATTACGCGCCTGTGTATACAATGTGTTCTTAAACCTTAAATTATTGATTATAGACATGGAGGCTCAAGGAGAAACCTGCTCAAGATTATAAAGTTAGCAAGGGGTGGAACAGACTCTAAATGTAGATGCCTTAACTCCAATTTCCGTATTCATACTCCATTTGATCTTTGCTGTCCTATGTCTCATACAGAAAATAAATGACATCCACTCTTAATGTAGTAAATTGTACACTGAGTACTTTTCTTTTTTCTTGCTTTGTAGTTCAGGCTGGCCCTGAGCTCAGCCTCAAAGTCACATCACAGCAATCCTCCTGCCTCTGCCTTCGCCTCCTGAGTGCTGGGATTATAGGCGTGAGCCACCACGCCCGGCACTGTGGTATGTGGTACTGATTGCTGCTGGGCATGAGTCTTCACGCCCAGGATTGTATGTGGTTATCGGGGAATCAAACCCGGGCCCTTACGCTTGCAAGGCAGGCACTGGAATCACTGAGCTAAATCCCCGGCCCCTGAGTACTTCTCTTTTTTTGAAGTTACTTTTCAAATTTTGTTCCTAATAATTATCTGTATAATATCTAAATGAAATCCTTATAAATACTGGACTAGTGTTTCATCATGCTTAAAAAATTGGGCAAATGTTTTTGTAAACTTTGAATTTATTACAGTTGATCTATTAAAATGGCAGTGTTGTGTAGTTTGTCTATATGTTAAGCTTTTTATTTATGCGTGTCACTTAATATCCTTGTTTTCTGTTTTAAATTTTAGGTTCTTGGGGGTTTTCTCTATCTGTGAGTATTTGGTAAAAACTTAAACCCTAAAGATAAAAGGCAGAAAATAGTGACCAAACGAATGGTTTTGGCATATACAGTGGTGAAGGCCTCCTTCAGGTAGGTAGAGAGGAGGAGGGACGAGGGTGGCCTTTTAAAGTCCTAAAGATAGCTTTATGTGTGTTAGTGCGGAGGTTGAATCCCATAAAGGTTTTTATGGATTTTAGCTAGATTATTGGGACTTAAAGTAGGTAGTTTATTTTGGGAGACATTGCTGAGAATGTTAGAAACATCCTAAACTATTTTCAAAGACAGATGTAAACAGTAGACAGTTATTAGATGTTACTGTGTTTGGGGGTTTTTTGTTTGTTTTTGGTATCAGCGATTGAACTTGTGACCTTGGCCTTTCCAGGCAGGTGCTGGAACCCCTGAGCTAAATCTCTGGTCATTAATGATGTTTTATTTTGTTTTGTTCTTTTGGAGACAGGGTCTCACTTTTTAGTTCAGGCTGGCCCTGAACTCACTATGTAGCCCAGGCTAGCCTCAAATTCACAGCAGTCCTCTGCCTCTGCCCCTGCCACTCCTGGCATTGTGGTATGTGGTACTGGGGGGTTGAACTCGGGACCTTGCATTTACCAGGCAGACGCCTGAACCACTGAGCTAAATCCCCACCCTCCTTACCATGTATTTTTAACTTAATAGAATATAGAGATTTGCTCAGTTGTGTTTAAGAGCAGTTTCTGCAATTTCAAGTCAGAAGGCTATCCAAGATAATATTGAAATACAGTAGTACCTTGGTTCATAAACGCTTTTTACAATTTTGAAAATGATGGCCCTGTTTGTGTTTTTGAGGGAAAGATGGCTGTCATGTTTGTCACCTGATACAGAGTTTGCAAACAGAAGCAAAATTTTGCCGAATGCTTCTGTCTGTGAACCAAATTATTTGCAGGCAGAGTTGTTAATGAACCCAGGCAGTGTCTTTTCAGGTGAAAGGTGCTTAACTTTATTATTACTTTTTTTTTCAATACTAGGGGTCAAACATAGGAGCATTCTACCATTAATAAGTTATATTCCCAGCCCTCATTAATTTATTTATTGAAGCTGAGTCTCCTTTTTTGATGGTACCAGTTATCGAACTCACAACCTTGCACTTAAAAGGCAAGCATGGTACCACTGAGCTAAAGCCCTAGCCCTGGGTCTCCGTTTTTTTTTTGAGACAGGTCTCACTTTATTGTTCAGTCTGTCCCTGAGCTCACTTTGTAGCCCAGGCAAGCCTGGAACTCACAGCAATCCTCCTGCCTCTGCTTCCCAAGAGGTAGGATTACAAGCATGAGCCACCATACCCAGTTCACTCTTTGTTTGTTTATTTGTTTGTTTTTTGAGACAGGGTCTCACTTTGTGGTTCAGGCTGGCCCTGAGCTCAGCCTCAAACTCATATCACAGCAATCCTCCTGCCTCTGCCTCCCAAGTGCTGGGATTACAGGTGTGAGCCACCACGCCCGGCACTGTGGTCTGTGGTACTGATTGCTGCTGGGTCTGAGTCGCCATGCCCAGTATGGTACATGGTTACCGGGGATCGAACCCAGGTCCTTGCACTTGCCAGACAGGCACCGGAACCACTGAGCTAAATCCCTGGCCCTTTTTTTTTTTTTTTTTGAGACAAGGTTTCGCTTTTGTAGTTCAGGCTGGCCTTAGATTCATTATGTAGCTCAGGCTGGCCTTGAACTCAGGGCTATCCTACCTCAGCCTCCCAAGGGCTGGGATTACAGGTGTGCACCATCACATCCAGCTTCTAGCTCTTTTTATTTTTATTTTATTTTACTTATTTCTTATTTATTTTGGTTTTTTGAGACAGTGTATTAATTTGTCATTCAGGCTGGCTTCAAACTGACACTGAGCTTCTGAATGTTGGGATTACACAGGTGTTTATCACCATCCTTGGACCCCTTTTTAGTTTTTATTTTGAGACACGTGTCACTAAGTTGTTCAGGCTTGCCTCAATTTGTGATCCTTCTGCCTCAGCCTCCTGAGTAGCAGATATGCGCCTTACCAGGCTGGTACTTGAACTCTTAAAGCTGTGCTTGTTTTTTTTTTTTTTTTTTTTTTTTTTGTAGTGAGGATTGAACTTGGGACCTTGTGCTTTCAAGGCAGGTGCTGGAACACTGGCCAAATCCTTGGGCCATGGTTTTGAAAATGTATTTCCTTTCACAATGTTACCATTATGTAAAAATCAGGAACATGTTAGAAATACAAGATCTTGACCTCCAATTCAAACTTAACTGAATTAGAACCTGTGGGAAGGGCTTGCATTATGTGTTTGAACAAGCCAAAGAATTCTGATGCTCATAAAAGTTTGATGGCCATTTCTGTGGGTATAGGTGGTAGAAATACAAAGGACTTAGAAGCAAAAACATTTTGACAGTGAAGGTCTGATAGAACAGAGTAATGGAAAGCAGTGTGTTATGATGGAAAAAATGCTTAACTGGGGATTAGGAGCCTTGAGTCATAGCATCAACTTTGTTACTAATGGTAGGAGTTTTTTTTTTCCCCCTTTACTTTCGGTAGTAAACTAGGTAGAGATTCCATGGTTTTGGCACTCAAGTATAATCCTTAGCCCTTTTAAATTTTACTTTGATAGAGAGTCTCACCGAGTTGCATAGATGGGACTGGAACTTGTAGTCCTTCTGCCTCAGCTTCCAAAGTGCTGGAATTACACTTGTGTACCACCCATGCTCACCCTACCTCCAGCTGTGGCTTTAGACAAGAGAACTGACTTTGCAGACAAAGATAATGAAGAATTAAGGTATACTTGGGATTAAACTTGGATTACCAGGAAGACAGAATTTTTGGAAAGGGGTCTGGTTTTGTGGTTCAGGCAGGCCCTGAGCTCAGCCTCAAACTCACTTTACAGCAGTCCTCCTGCCTCTGCCTCCTGAGTGCTAGTATTACAGGCATGAGTCACCACGCCTGGCACTGTGCTACCAGGTACTGATTGCTGGTGGGCGTGAGTCTCCATGCCCAGTATTATTGTATGTGGTGACTGGGGATTGAACCTGGGTCCTTGCACTTGCAAGGCAGGCGCCGGAACCACTGAGCTAAAGTCCTGGCCCCGACTTGATTCTTGTTCTTTAAATGTGATGCACAATTATTTCAGAGTCTGCGTTTTAAGAATTCTATAGAGAGGCTTGGCATAGTGGCACACACTTGTAATCCCAGTATTTGGGGGGCAGAGGGGGTGGGCCTGAAGCACTGAGGCACAGGGATCACCATGAGTTCCAGGCTAGCCTGGGGTATAGTGAGTTTAAGGCCAGCCTGAACTACATAGCAAAACCCTGTCTCAGAAATAAAGAAAAGCTGTAGAGAAACCTTGTTAAAAACCTTTTGTAATTGTAAATAAATTACATCTCTTGAATTTCCTCCTTTATGGAATCCATATGGCCATTGTAATTAGCACATTAAGGAAAGCCCCTATTGATATTTTTGCCATCCTAAGTGAAGTTGGAACTTTGAAGAACTCTTATTCATGAATGAGAATTCATGGCTATGAATGAAAAACTCCAGTGGATAAAAGTAGAATGAAAAAGGAGAGTTTTAGGCACCATGATCAGATGTCAAGAGGTTTTTGGTAGTGATTTTAGATTAGGGAAGCCATCTTATTTTAGCTTAATCCTATGTAAAAACAGCTTTCTCTCAATTTTCCATTGATTAATTTTTCTAATCACCTTGCTGTATATCCTCTTAACTTGGGAAAAGACTTAGTTTTCAGACCTATCTTAAGGTAGAACTATTGTGTAAAATTTCTAAGTCTTATTGTGTTGATTATTCATTTGAATTGCTAATGTATGCCTACCCATATTACTGATATTTATTGATTTCTGCTAATAGAATGGCAAACTGACACATATCCATTTGAAAGGAACATTTACCTGTTCATTTCATAGTAATAGGCTTTTTGCCAGAGTACTTCAAATGAGTAGTACTGATTTAGGAGTGTTATAGTTGTTCAGTTTTCGATGTGAAGTTTCTTTGGATATAATCCTCTACATATACTATTATTACATTCTAAAAATTGCACTGTAGGATTAATTTGATTTTTTTTTTTTTGAGACAGGGTCTTGCTTTGTAGTTCAGGCTGGCCCTGAGCTCAGCCTCAAACTCACATCACAGCAATCCTCCTGCTTCTGCCTCCCGAGTGCTGGGATTACAGGCGTGAGCCACCAGCCCCGGCACTGTGGTATGTGGTACTGATTGCTGCTGGGTGTGAGTCTCCACACCCAGTATTGTATATGGTTGCCGGGGATCGAACCCGGGTCCTGGGTCCTTGTGCTTGCAAGACAGGCGCCGGAACCACTGGATTAATTTGATTTTTAAGAGACTTCTGTTGAGTTTGTAATTAAATAGAGAAACATGAAGGGTTTAAAAGAAATTGTAGGATAGTCCCACAGGTAAAATTTTGTTTATTTTTTTTCTGATCTGCTCAGTCTTTGCAAATATATTACTGATGTTTCTTCATAATTTTTTGATGTCTTTGTCCTCCTCCACAATTTTGATAGAATTGATGCCTAGGACAAATGAAAATGGAAGAAGTGTAAAGGCTTCTCTACACCCAGTAGTAAGAGTTAAGAATACTGTACTGGTTGTTATAAATACAAGCAAGGTAAAGAAAATGCTGAATGTGGTATTACATCCTTGTAATTCCAGCATTCTAGGAGGCTGAAGTACAAAAACTTTCAGGTTTAGATGAGCTTTAGGAAATTCAGGAACTTAATAAGACCTGGGGATGTAGTTCAGTGTGTGAATACTTTAAGGTCACTTCCTAGTACAGCAATAAATAGATAAATTTTAAAAATTACAAGAAGACTCATAACTATGTTAGTATTATTCTGTTCAATTTTTTCAAGCATAGTTTTTTTTTTAATAGTATACATCTGAGAATGTGTATTCTGCGTTACTGGGGATTGGACTTAGGCCCTGGTGCTTCTGAGGTAGGCCTGGTACCGCTTGAACTGAATCTCCAGCAAGAATGTGTATTCTGGATGTAGTGTAGAACACTCGGTTAGACGTATACTAAGTCCATTTGTTAAAAGTTTGTTTGACTTCTGATATTCTGTGTTGATCTTTTGTCTAGCTGATGCATCTGTTTGTAACAGTGGGGTATTGAGATCCCCATTACAGTTGTGTTAGTGCGTATTTGATTTTTCATGTCTATTAATATTTGTTTTATATAATTGGGCATGCTGGCATTTGGTGCATATAAACGTATCATTGCTGTCTCTTTTTTTGTTAGTTACCCTTTACAAGTATGTAATGACCTTGTCTCTTAATCAGTCATGGCTTGAAATTCACTTTGTCTACGAATAGAATAGCTACTCCTGCTTTTTCCCGATTCCCTGTCACATGGAATAGTTTTCCATCCTTTGACTTTCAGTCTGTGAATTTCTCTCTTTTTTGAATTAAATATATTTCCTGTATGCAGCATATTGTTGTATTATACTTCTTCATTCTGTCAATCTGTTTCTTTAGATTGGTGAATTGAGACCATTTACACTGATGATTATAATTGATGGGATATATTGACTTACCCTTGTCATGTTATTTTTTTGTTAGTTTCCTTTTATTCTCCCTCTGTTTAATTACTTTTCTTGCCTGGTGGATTCTTTCTGTTGGAAGTTCATTTATTCTGTTGGAATTGTAGTCCTTGTTAATCTGTTTGTAGAATGAATGACCTGCAGAACATTTTGGAGTGCTGATTTGGTAGTCATGAATTTCTTCAGGTGTTCATTGTTATGGAAATATCTTATGTCTTCATCAGCTTTCAAAGATAGTTTTGCAGGGTACACCAGTCTGGGTTGGAGGTGATTTTCTTTTACGGCTTGAAATTTTTCAAGCTGTCCTTGACTTTAGGGTCTATGTTGAGAAGTCTTGGTGTGATTCTGATGGCCTTTTCTTTATAGATAATTTGTTTCTTTTCTCTGACAGCTTTTAATAGTCTATAATTCATGTGTTAAATTTCTATGGTCTTGAATAAATATTATGTGCCTTAGTGTATATAAATATTTTTTGATTATGGCTAATTTGAATTCTGTATGTCTCACCTGTTTGTCGGATTCTTTTTTTTTTTTTTTTTTTTTTTAAGGGTTTTTTTTTTATTTTTTGAGACAGAGTCTTGCTTTGTAGTTCAGGCTGGCCCTGAACTCACTATGTAGCCAAGGGTAACCTTAAACTTGCTGCAATCCTTCTGCCTCTCTCAAGTGCTGAGATTACAGGTGTGAGGCACCACACCCAGCATTGTGGTGTATGGTTACCGGGGATCAAACTCGGGACTTTGTGCTTACCAGGCAGATGCTGGAATCATTGAGCCAGATCTATGGCCCTCTGTATTTGATACTCTGTCCTCACTTTAGGTTATTATGCTGCATATATTTTCAGTGGAGTTTTAATCTCTTGGATATGTTTGAATCTGTTTCATTCTTTCCTGTGTTGCGTGTTCATGGTTTCTATCACTTTTCTAAGGTTTTCTATTTTTAAAAATCTGTATTGCTCCAGAATCACTCTTGTATTATAAACTTTATCTCTGTAGTTGCCTGAGAAATTAGTTCTGATCCGAATTTTTTCTAGAACTTCATTCATCTGCTTTGTTTCTTCCCCTGTTACTACTTCAGTGAGTCCAGGAGGATAGCTTTTGAGTTGTTTCACCTCATCATTCCCTGGGTTTGCCTTTGGTGAACTAGAAGTCTGGAGTTGTGTCTCACTTAAGTGTCTTTTCATTTTCTTTCTTTTTGTAATTCTTAGGTTGGTGCTTGTAAATTGCTTATGGCAGGTATCTATATTGCTAATATTTAGAACCCTTAGGAAATGATTTTTTCTCGAAGATATCTTCCAAGAATAGCTGGCTTTGGATTTTGAGTCTGTTGCAAGATCTATCTCTTCATTTTATTGGACATGAGAAGTTGCTGCCTATTTGGCCTAGACCTTGGTTCTTTGGTACTGGACCATAGTATTATTTATGACCTTCAGGCAGTCTCACCCTTGGCATACCAGGAATAACTGATTAGAACAGTTATGTCACCTTGGCTAAAGTAGTATGATTAGCAATAGCAATAGCATCAAATAGCCTAGAAAATGACAAACTGAGGCCAGGAATATAGCTTGTGGCACTGCACCTGTCTGGCAAACACAAGGTCCTGAGTTCAATCCCTGGTACCAAAAGAAAGAAGAAAAGAAAATGATAAACTGTGGTAACTATTAACTTGCCACTTATATTTGTGGCTATGTAACAAATTCTAAAACAAACCAGAAAATTGTGCTGTCAATATAGTGATTTTACTCTTGGAGAGAAAGTTTAAGTGGGGTCAAGGGGAAAAAACAGAAAAATAGAAGAAGAGGAATAAATTAGAAATAAGGCTGGAGGACAAAGGAGGATTATGTAAATGTTGGGAAACTAGTAAACAAAACAAGAGGGAGAGAAAGAAGAAATAAAAACGGAAACAGAACAACAAAACTAGAAACCATGTTCACTCTCATATAAAAACAAGAACAGACAGGGTCAGGGATTTAGTTCAGTGGTTCCAGCACCTGCCTTGTGAACACAAGGGCCAGAGTTCTATCCTCAGTAACCAAATACCATGCTGGGCATAGTGATTCACACTGGCCAGCAATCAGACACATACCACAATACTGGGTGTGGTGGCTCATGCCTATAATCCTAGCATTTGAGAGGTAGAGGCAAGAGGATTGCTTTGAGTTCAAGGCTCTCCTGGGCTACATAGCTCAGGGCCAGTCTGAACTACAAAGCAAGATCCCCTCTCAAAAAAAAGAACAAACAAAAAAGAAAATAAAGACCATCCTCTTCAGGGCATGTATGCTGTCACTGTTGGAGTGGACAGATAGAGCCCAAATCTACATTATTAATCCAGGAAGCCAGCTATAAATTTATAACAGAATGGTAGGTAGTCCCAGCAAGGCTGTGTGTTTAGTTTTATTGAAGTTGGGGCTGATTTTTGTCTGTGAAACCTGCAATACTCTGTGTATATCCTGCCGGCTTGAACTCAGCTCCTTGCCTGCTTGAACTCAGCTCCATGACCTTGCCAACTTGAACTTAGTTGTGTCACATTCTGACATTTTCAGCCACTAGATAGAGACAACCTGCAGCTGCTCTGAGTTCTGGGCTCAGTTGGCTCCTCTTCATGATGGTGATCAATTGTTCTTTCTTGACCGACATCTGGACCCAAATAATTCACTAGCCACTGCAACTGAGCTCCACTGCTCTGTTCCACTGCTGTGAAGGCCTCTGGGATCTTTAGTAGTCACTGTGCCACCCTTCCCACATAGTGAATCAGGGTTCAAGAGAAAATGTTTCTTGCCACTTCCTTCTGTATTGAGGGTTTTTTCTCTTTGCTCTCCCCATGAGCTTTGATTTTCACTTCAGATCCTTGTACTTCTTTCCTTCTACTTCAGATCCTTGTACTTTTTCTGTACATTCTGTATGACCAGAGCTGAGTTCAAGAATGTACATTCTGGACATTCTTCTTACATTGCTGTATTTCAGTGTCTGGACACTATATTTTGGGGAGACTGTTTTTCTCTGCTGTTCACTACTCCATCATCTTCCTGAAAGTCTTTTTTTTTCCTCCATTGCTAAAGAGTTAATCCTGGGGGGGGGGCCGGGGAGTTAGCTCAGTGGTTCCAGCGCCTGTCTCGCAAGCGCAAGGACCCGGGTTCGATTCCCCGGTAACCACATAACAATACTGGGCATGGAGACCCACACCCAGCAGCAACCAGTACCACATACCACAGTGCCGGACGTGGTGGCTCACGCCTGTAATCCCAACACTCGGGAGGCAGAAGCAGGAGGATTGTGATGTGAGTTTGAGGCTGAGCCCAGGGCCAGCCTGAACCACAAAGCGAGACCCTGTCTCCAAAAACCTAAAAAAAAAAGAGTTAATCCTGGGCCTTTCATATATACTAGGCATGTGTTGCACTACTAAGTTACGTTCTCCGTCTATTTTTTTTTTAAATGCAGCATCTTGCTATATGTTTCAGGGTAGCCTAAAACAGCTCAGGTTAATCTCAGACTTTCAGTTATCTCTTGCCTCAGCCTTCTTAGTATTGAGATAACAGGTATGAGCTGCTATGTCTAACTTCCTAGCCCATTAAAATTTCTTTTTTCTTTCTCTTGGCTACACTGGGGGTTGAATTCAGGCCTTTTGCTTCCAAAGTAGGTGTGGTACCACTTGAGCTAAATCCCCAGCCCTAAAATTTCTTAAAATTTTTTCCAGCAGGATCTTGCTAAATTACTCAAGGTATCCCTGAATTTGAAATCAGGCCCACTGCCAGTTCTTTGGCACTGGCCTATAGTTTTTTGTTTGTTTGTTTGTTTGTTTTGAGACAGGATCTCACTTTGTGGTTCAGGCTGGCCCTCAGCTCAGTCTCCAACTCACATCACAGCAATCCTCCTGCCTCTGCCTCCCGAGTGCTGGGATTACAGGCGTGAGCCACCACTCCTGCCACTGTGGTATGTGGTACTGATTGCTGCTGGGCGTGAGTCTCCATGCCCAGTATTGTATGTGGTTACCAGGGATGAAACCCAGGCTCTTGCACTTGCAAGGCAGGTGCCAGAATCACTGAGCTACATCCCTGGTCCCCCCGTTTATTTTTCTTTTAGACAATCTCAGGCTTGTTATGCCTGGAGGAACAATTGATTAGCACAAGTATGTCAGTTTGACCAAAGCAGTGCAATTAACAATAAGAATGACATCAAATATAGGCTAGAAAATAACAAACTGTAGGAGCTATTAATTTGCTATCTTTAACCATGTGAACTAGATATGTGATTATATAATGAAATCTAGAATAAATCTGAAAATTGTGTGCTGTATATATGCCCTTGATATGACAATTTTGCTCTTAGTGGACAAGATTTAAAAGAGACCAGGGGTAAAAAAATAGAAATAGAGTAAGAAATCAAAAGAAAGGCTGGAGGACAAACTTTATTAAAATGGTAAAGAAGATAGGTGAGAAAGAGAAAAGGAAAAAATAAAAAGAACAGAACAATAAAGCAAAACTGGAAACCATGTTCAGTCAAGGAAAAACAAAACAAGAATTAGGAAGAAGAAAGGAAAAAAAAGGAAAGAAAAAAGAAAGAAAGCAAAATCCATACTCGAAAAACATCTAATTTAAGGTGTGTCTCTGCTGTCACTGGTAGGCAACATAGGCAAACAGAGTGCAGAGCCAAGTTGATTAATATAAGCAATCCAGCTGCAGCTGCAGCTACATCTTCATGGTGGGGTAGTGGATAACCCCAGCCAACCTGTCCCTTTAGTTCCTCTGAAGTTCAGGCTGGTTTCTGGCAGTGAGTATGGAACCAGATTCCTCAGGAGTGCACAAGTCCATATACCTCCTACGAGGTTAAACTCTGTTCCCTACCCTTCTGAGTTGAACTCAGCACCCATACCATGACACTGAGAGCCCCTGGAAGAGGTTGCCTGTAGCTCTTCTAAGCCCTGAGCTCAGTTGGCCCCTTTCCAAGATGGCTACTGGCTAATTTCCCTCTTCTGGGTGATGTCTGAATCCAGATAACTCTTTAGCTGCTGCAATCTGGTGCATCCACTGCTCTGTTTCACTGGTATGTTTCTTCTTGGAGGCCTTTGAGGTCACCATGATCAACCTGCTGTTCCCATGCTGTGAGTCTGGGCTTTGGGAGACAGTTCTGCTTGCTCTGTATCTCTCATCTTCATTGATGTCTCTCTCTTTGGACTTCAGTTCTCACCTCAGATCCTTCCTGTGTCCCAGAGACCCACCTCCCTCCTCTTTTTCATGGCATTACATTCCAGTGACAGGACAACAGATCTTGGAGAGGCTCTTTTTCTGCTACTTACCACTCTGCTATCTTCCTGGAAGTCCTCTCTGGGAGATGTTTAACATTTTTTTGCTAGATGAAATACCACTTCTTCCATTTCTTTAACATTTGCATTTCCCTCTGTCTTAGTAAATAATATCCCCATTGTGTTTTCACTTATTTTCTTTAGATTTTGACAGCAAGAATCATGACAGTCTTCTTTACCCAAGTAAAGTGTTTGGCACATCGTAGATATTTAAAAATCTAATGAATTTACTGAAAAAAATTACCTCCCTGTCTATTTATGAAGCCCCATGGTGTATTTACTTAGTGCTTCTGTGTAGCATTGTGATACTTCATTTGTGTTTTTTTTTTGAGACAGGATTTCTCACTTCATAGTTCAGGTTGGCCCTGAGCTCACTATGTAGCCTAGGGGAGCCTTGAACTCACAGCAATCCTCCTGCCTCTGCCTCCTGAGAGCTGAGATTATAGGTGTGATCCATCACACCGACCCTGTGGTATGTGGTTACTGGGGATCGAGCTCAGGACCTTGTGCTTGCCAGGCTGACGCTGGAACCACTGAGCTAAATCCCTAGTTCCATTTTTGATTTTTTTAGTACCTGAAATATTGCAATACATTTTGAAATGAGGCTTATAAAAATTTATTTTCTCCAGCTGGGGATTTAGCTCAGTGGTTCTGGGTCCTGCCTTACAAGTGGAAGGGCCCTGGTTCAATCCTGGGAACTACACACCACAGTGCTGGTCATGGAAGCTCATGCCTGTAATCCCAGCACTCAGGAGGCACAAGCAGGAGGATTGCTGTGAGTTGGAGGCTGAGTTGGAGGCCAGCCTGAACTACAAGTTGAGACCCTGTCTCCAAAAAAAAAAAAAAAAATTCTCGTGTACGTAGTATTAAAATTTTCTGTTTTTAAAGTATTGAATTTAAGTTTTTTTTTTTTTAAGAAGGTGGTTTAAAACTGTCTTGTTTTGTAGCTCAGGCTGACTTCCAACTCAGTAATACTCCGCCTTGGCCTATTGAGTGTTAAGATTACAAGCATGTGCCACCGAGCTGTGTAGCAAGTTGTGTTTTTAATTTTTTTTAAAAACAATTGTTAGTGTCTTAAACTTCAGAGTTAAACTAATCTGTAAATTCTAGTTGTTGTCTTTGAATAACAAGCACTGTTTCATATTTCATTCCTAAGCCTATATACTTTTTAAGAAAAGTAACCTCTTAAATTCAGTTGAAGCTGACAACTATTCTGTAGGTAGATAAGAAAATATCCTTATTCTTAGGATAACACAATTCTAAGGACAAAACCATGATGTTTTAAACTTTCTGTCTGGTGATTTGGGTGTGAAAAAATATACATGCTTCCACATATAGTTGTATGTATGTATATAATTTATACACATGATATAGGCAGCCTTCACTTTGCATAGTAGTGTGGGACTATAAAAGCAAATGCAGGCTGAATCCATGCAGAATGATCTTAACAGACAATGGGAATTGTGACCTGTAACCTATTAAATTTTTTAGCAAAACTTTTAAGAAGTATTTCATTGTTGGTTACAAATATACAAAGTGACTCCATAGTAAAACTGAAATTGACTTGGTGTACCATAATTGGTAACAACACAGGTAGTTTTTCTCTGCTTTAATAATGTATGACACGGAACAAACATTTTTTGAATGCCTTGGCTTCCACTATGTTGTCCTTTGTATTTTCAGTATTGTAAGATATCTTTGAGATACTCTTTTAAGCTTTTTTGCTGATATCATGTCCTCTAGGATATCTTTATCATTTACATCATCATGAGTTTCTCATTTATAGTGGTAACTGTACTTCACTAAGTTCCTCTGATTTCATTTAACACTTTTCATTGCTTCTGTTTTCATCTTTGTTGACCAGTTCCCTCTTGATTATTCATTTTTACAAAGTATAATGTGAGCTTGTCACTGGGAGACAGGCAACACAATGATTTTACTTTGCTTTCTGTGAACTGAGTTACATGCCCAGTAGGTAATCTATCACTGACAGACTTTGAAAGAAGTGGTTGCAGTTTAGAGGTTCATTCCTATAATCCTAGTAGGAGGGGGAGGCAGGAGGATCAGGATCACTGCCAGTTGAAGATCAATTTGAACTATGTAGTGTGAGACTCTGTCTCAGAAAGCAAAACAAAACAAAAGCAAAGAAGAGATATGCTTGCTCTGTGATCATGTTGTTTAGTTAGTGATTTGTGGAATGAAGATCTACCAACAAAATTGGTATTTTGTGATACTATTGACATTCATACACATGGTAACTGAAATTTGAACTGTGTTGTTTGAGGATCAGTTTCATTTTAGTTAAGTATGGTAGCAAATTTGTGTGTATTAGGACCTTGAAAACAAGTACTGCCTGTATAAAGTTTATTTATTTTTATTTTTCTGTTTATTGAGTTTAGTGATACATTTTACTGTGTAAAGTTTACAAATCAGCACAAATGCAAATGCTGTTATTTTTTCCATAAAGAATAATTATCCCTATGCTAAGTGTTTAGGACCAGAAGTTTTTCAGATTTTAGGGTTTTTTTGGGTTTTGGTATATTTGCATAAAATATACCAATTGAGAATCTCAAATATGAGGCAGGCACAATGCCACTGAGCTGAATGCCTGGCCCAGCATCCTAGATATGAAAATCCTAAATCTGAAATGCTTCATGTTGGGGTTCAAAAAGTTTGTTTGATTTTTTTGTCATAACTGGGATCAAACTTGGGACCTTACCGGGTGTGGCACCACTGAGCTGCATCCCCGGCCCTAAGTTTAGAATTTTGGAACATTTTGGTGTTTAGAGATAGATATTCAGCCTTTAATATTGGAAGATTGATTCCTTGCAGAATGATTTATGTCACTTTATTCACTTTAATATTTTAGCTTATTTGAAAGTAGAGTCAAATGAGACATTGTACATGAAAGTCCTTTGTTAGTCCTTTGTTAGGTTGCATAAGTTGGGCTCAAATTTGTTATTCTCCTGCCTCAGTCAGCCACCCAGCGTGCTGGGATTATCAGCATGCACCACTAGATCTGGCCTGAAAACTTTTTAAAGTATGTCTTGAGGTCATAGTTTAAAAAAATTTTTTTTTTAGTTTTTTTGAGATAGGGTCTTGCTTTGTAGTTCAGGCTTACTCTGAACTCACTATGTAGCCCAGGCTGGCCTCAAACTCTTACTAATCCTCTGCTTCTGCCTCCTGAGTGCTGGGATTACAGGTGTGAGCCACCATGCCTGGCATTGTGTTGTGTGGGTTGAACTCAGGACCTTGCGCTTGCCAGGCAGATGTTGAGCTACACTCCAGTGCAGTACAGATAATTTTGAATAACTATTTGTGATCTCATTTGGGATCACATTTAATATATATGTTCATTACTCCCTCAGAACCTAGCTGAAGAGTAAAGTTAAATTTCTGGTTGTAGCAGTTAAAATTCCCTAAACCAGATATAAATATTCAGAAAAGCTCTGCAAGATAGGAGTTGAAACAGAGCTAAAGTTTGTTGAAGTGTCTGCTGTAAAAGTCTATAAAAGCATATAATCAACCTAAAAAACAGTTATTGACAGTTTTGTATAGGAGAGTACAAATAATCATTGTTTGTATTTTGTCCAGGCTTAGCTACATCTTCTGTGCGATCCTGGGAAAGACCAGTTTAAAGGATGTCTTTTACTGGTTTTCAAGAGACCGTGAATCTAGTTTTAAACTAAATTTTATTATACTAGTAGCAAGGAATGAGAACGTCAAGGATTGAGAAGTCTCCCCAAACTATGTAGTCCCCTTGTATTCGAAGTTTTTGTACCAATAAAATCAATTTAAAAAAAAAGTTTTTGTAGCAAGGCTCATTATCTGATGTTCTAGTAATAAAGTAAATCAATTCAGTACATACATACTAGTTGGTTCATTTAAAGTCTTTAATAAATATCTTACGTTTTTGGCAAGTGTTTGTCACTGGCTATTCTTTAAGAAAATTATGAGGTTTTTTTTGTAGGTTAAAACTCAAAATAAGTGACATTCATATTTTCTCCCCACCAGAAACTCACCTTGAATGAAATTCAGTCTACTTGAAATTATGTGACATACTGTCCCTAGAATTAACCAAAGAGCTGGGTTCAGGACATGTAGTATAAGTCTGAGCACTACAAATCAACTTAAATATCTTGTAAGTTGGGATTCTGCAGTCATGCTCACTGTGGAGCCAATTAAGAAATATTCCAGGGCCAGGGATTTAACTCAGTGGCTCCGGTGCCTGCCTTGCAAACACAAGGGCCCAGGTTTGATCCCCAGTAACCACATAAACAGTGCCAGGTGTGGTGGTGGTTTATGCCTATAATCCCAGCACTTGGAAGGCAAAAGCAGGAGGATTGCTGAGTTTGAGGCTGAGTTCAGAACCAGCCTTAACTACAAAATGAGACCCTGTCTCAAAATGTCCCTATTGTTTATTTTACTGAAGATGTGCAGAATTTTTCCCTCCCGAAACTCTTTGACAATGGCAAAAGTTAAACTCAATTTTCTTTATATTCCTGAATTAATTGAATATTCCCTTTGTGAATTAGCTGAATATTCCCTTGGCAGAACAGTAATTTGGTTTTGATGTAGTCCCTTCCCCCACAACATTTGTATGATCTTGTACAGAGCACAATTTAAATTCTCTTGAATCTTAAGTTCACCCTTTCTTCTCCTTTTTCCTTTGTTTTCTTTACTTTTTGTGGTAATGAGGATTGAACTACCATTGAGTTACACCTGCAGGCCACTTTGATCTTCTGTAGCCAAGGCTAGTTTGGAATTTGAGATCCTCCTGCCTCAGCCTCTTGAGTGTTGAGATTACAGGAGTGTGCTGTCACACTCAGCTGAGTTTACTCACTTATAAATTGGAAATAATAATGATAGCTACTTTTTTTTAAATTGAAAATTTAATGGATTACTGAATACAGACTAAGGTTTTTTGTTTTTTTTTTTTTTTTTTAGTTTTTTTGAGACAGGGTCTTGCTTTGTAGTTCAGGCTGGTCCTAAGCTTACTATGTAGCCTACACCAACTTCGAACTCAAAGCAATCCTCCTCTGCCTCCTGAGTGCTGGGATTACAGGTATGAGCCACCAAAGCCAGCATTGTGATATGTGGTACTGGGATCGAACTCAGGATCTTGTGCTTACCAAGCAGACGCTGGACCCACTGAGCTAAATCCCAGCCCCTGCAAATAATGAATTTTAGTAAATGTGATTATTACAATTTTCAGCAGTTAAGAAATCTAACCAAGCAGTCTTACACCTTTCAAATGTGATTGGCTTTTAACTATACAGGTAACATGTATTTATTAACCATAAAATTAAACTACTGTAGATAGTAAGTCTAAAGAGCCTGTTGTCCTCTCCAGTTCTAATCCCTTCCCTAGATGTAATCATTTTATCAGTTTGTGTATCCGTTTCTTTGCTTTTTATTATACACATACATCTATATCCTTACTGCATAGATCAAGAATAATATATATGACTTAGTAATATTGTAAATATTACAATTACTGCATATTAGAATCTATATTTTATAGACCCAGTAAATAATAGTACATATCAATTTGTTTTGTTGTGGCAGATTTTACACCAAAATACAGAATTCCTCTCAGTTCTAGAAAAGTTTAATCAAAGGAAAGAAACAGACAGCTTCAACTGTTTAGTTAAAAATATTGGCTGTTTTCTGGCCAGTGGCTCGGTCAGAATTTAGGAAGTTTGCTTTCTTTACCTAAATCCTATAACTAGAAGTCAGAGCTGGGCCGGGGAGTTAGCTCAGTGGTTCCGGCGCCTGTCTCGCAAGCGCAAGGATCCGGGTTCGATTCTCCAGTAACCACATAACAATACTGGGTGTGGAGACCCACACCCAGCAGCAACCAGTACCACATACCACAGTGCCGGACGTGGTGGCTCACGCCTGTAATCCCAGCACTCGGGAGGCAGAGGCAGGAGGATTGTGATGTGAGTTTGAGGCTGAGCTCAGGGCCAGCCTGAACCACAAAGCGAGACCCTGTCTCCAAAAACCTAA